>JANEYF010001445.1:0-45000 GCA_029963845.1 Rhamnusium bicolor | reverse complement strand
CAGGAAAAACTTATGGAAGTGTAATGACCGATACTCTTCATTAAGTGTTTTCGGAGAGGTATAATGATAAACATTTTTCATGCAAGGGATTGATAAAAATGGTACTTCTGTTTAGTTATGATTTTTTACGGCGAAACTATAGGTTTTTAAATAAAATAACAAGGAATCATATTTATCAATTATTAAAAGACACTCATTCTTCACATTTTTTTTTTTTGGTTTACGATAAATAATATCCAAGATATCTTAACTTTGATTGAGAAACTTTTTTTTGCGGATCTGTCAAAATTTTAAGTTTTGGACGAAACATTTTTTTCATTGAAGAAAATTTTTCCACAATGCGTAAACATTCCTGAATTTTTGACTCGTTTCAATAGTTACAAAATGTACATAATGAATTAAACAACTAAGAGTGTCAACACTGCCGCTTCCGCGCACCACGGGTTTGGTTTATATAAGTTTGAGCGCGGCTCATAGCTGAACTATGTAGCATCGTGGACTTTTTTTTTGATAATTTTGTCCTCTACAACTTTTGTCCTATAACATTTCAAAGAATCTATTATGGTTCGTTCATCGTTTTGTGTGAAAGGTAGCGGCGCATCTTTTTTTAAAACGTTTTTTAATTTTTTGGTTTTTAACACTTTCTCAGTTCTGCGTATGACATTTGATTGAAACTTATAAATAACATAACCTGTAGCTCTGTTTTTGCAATCATTTGTTTTTAAATTTACGGAAACAATAGTTTTAGAAGATGAAGCGAATTATTTCTATCTTTATGCAAACTAGAGAATGCTATCATAGAATGTTAGGTTATTCACAATACGTTTATAAATCAAATAGGTTTAGATTACGTTTCATATTTGAACTGCGTACGACCAGGCAAAATTCGTGGAGAATCCGCGATTTCTTCAAAGCGTTTGAAATCGATTAGAAACTAATAAGCTGAAATGCCGGAACACTGAACTAGTGGTCAGAATCCCCGATTATTGTCTGTTGGAATGCCAATTTCGTTTTGCGCATGTCAAGGACAGTTTGAAACCATCTCTGACTGTTTCTGGAACAAACCTAGTAATATCTTAGTTTTTACGGGTGATTTTTGTAATATCCAAAATTAGAAGAACACTGAACATTTAGCTCTCCGGTCTTCGTATGGTTAGAATTTAATCAGAAAATAGTATTAAATTAAGGAAGAAGAATTTGGAAATTATTTCGTAATATACAAGATGTCCCAAAAAAATTCTAACTGGCAGTGGCAGGTGTCATCTTGTTGAGTTGAATACCCTCATGTTTTTGCATTTTCTGAAGTATTTTAATGGTGCCTAGCCACGCATGAAACTATTTTGAAGCTGATTTACCGGTTCGGGCCTAATTAATTCTTTTGTAGCAAAATTTAATTTTATCTACTACCATTAAATAAAGCACTACAGCTACAAAATATGAAATTTAAGAAAGAATAACTGAGTTTTTACATTGTCGAAAAATAAAAATAAAATAAGAAAATATAGTAATCGTGATTTCTTTCGACCTCGAGATTTTAATTGATATATACGTTTTGAACCCTCCTAACCATTTTATAAATGTGTCGGTTTGTGTGTGTGTGTGTTTGTGTGTGTTTGTGTGTGTTTGTGTGTGCGTGTGCGTTTGTGTATGTTTGTGTGTTTGTGTGTTGTGTGTGTGTGGGTGCGTACGTGAGCGTGTGCGCGTGCATGCGTGCGTGCGTGCGTGCGTGTGTGCGAACGTGCGTGCTTGTGTTTACTTTACTCATATTCCATATTTCGTTTTTACTAACTAGAAAGAATTTTTTTCTTCTTTCTTTCTGTTATTATAGCTGCTTTCTCTCGTGTCAGAAAATGCAAACATGTTTATGTGATCATTAACCATGTTTTCAAATATGAGCTCTATGTGCAAGGTAATTAGAGAGCTGTCAGTAGTGGGGACGAATTATCATCACATTTTTCACAAATCATTGGCATGAACGGAAGTAAATAATATCAATACGTCAAGATCGGACATTGGTCACAGTTCTCTTTATCTGTAATTTATTATATAGAGTGGTTTCATTCCAATCGCTATTATTGTGTGCTCTTGAGAGATTTCAATTTAACTGTGTGCTATTACAGATTAGACAAGGAAAATGTAAGTGCAAGCAAGCATACTAAAATGGTCTATAACTCTTTAAATGACCTATCATAGCAAATAAAGGCGGCGTATATAATATACATGCTCCGTCCTTATTTCCAGGTCGTTAAAATACATATAGTTCGTACTTACATACACCTGTTAGTGAATATTTCAGAGGGAAAACACAATTTCCAAACTGGCATATAACTAAACCTTTGTGAAATAAGAAGTTTTGCATTGTAATTTTTTTTGCAGTAGAAATATCAACAGCAATCCGTGTACTATAATTATGAAATCCTTCACTAACGTAATATTCGGTTTATTTCGGCAGTAAATTGTGAATGATTTTAGTAATAAATAGCAAATTATGGTATATCATGCTCTGGTTTGCATTAATAAATTTTAGGCAGTTTATTTGTCCCCATATAACTTCCCCCTAAAATGGTAACGAAACAGGTCAAAGTTACGAGGGTTGACCCCTCCCCTCCCTACACAATCTACCTGATTAGTGATTAATTTAATTTTAATAATTATTTAGTTTTATATATATTTTACTACTTGTTAAAGTTTATACGAAGTCAATTGAAATTGGTCATTGTTAAAGCACAGGACTGTGCGCACTTAACTTGATATTTTGTCCTATGTATTTAGCAATGGTATCGAGAATCAAATGGTAGTTGAAATTGTGCAGGTGAGTCCGAGACTGGCAATGTAATCAGCCTGAACGAACCAGCTACGACTGCACGTGTTTTAAAGTTAATAAAATGGACAGGCCCACTAGTATTAAAAAAACTCATTAAATCGTTTCTCCGCAATTACGGAAACTTGTGAGATGTGCCGGCATTGGCTATGTTTTGAGGACGATGGGCGACGATTGGCTGGGATCAGGATATTCGTCAATCCGGTTGGTCGGTGGATGTTTGAGTTTATATCAGTCAGGAGTCAACGTGGACTCGGATGTTACCTATTTATTTATTACATTTGTCCAGTGCAGTGCAGAAATACCTATTATAATATCAAGGTGGTTCGGTTTATACTTAGTGTTCATATTGGTAAATATTTATTACTACATAAAAGGTATTTAAGATATTGTATTAGGTATTTACTAATTTACCATGGCTTTCTGGAGACGATTTGAAACAGAAGATAATATAATAACGCCCGAAAATCCCGAAATAGTTGAGCCTGTTATTGTCGAGGAAGACGAAATAAATTTAGAGTTTCAAAATGAAGATTTACACATACAAAGTCAACGCATTATTTTAAATATATATGAACGTTTAAAAAGCGAAAATCGTGAAAAATGTGAGAAAGAAATAATAGAACGTATTAACAAATTAACTAAAATATCAAAATCAACAATTTATCGTGTAATTAAAAAAGGAGATGTTATAGATCACGGTACAAATAGGAAACGGAAAAAATATGAAATTAAAAAATATTGATGATGCTACCAAAGATGTAATACGGCGTATAATTTATAATATGTATGAAAAAATATAGTTCCTACGTTAAAAATGATTCGAGAAAAATTAAGCGATTATCCTGATTATAATTATAGTTCTTTAGATACACTACGAAATGTTTTATTAGAATGCGGTTTTAAACATAAAAAAACGGGTAGATTATTTGGAAAAAATCAGAGAATATCGTAAACTAAACAGGCATATAGTGTAACTAGATGCGCCGATTATAATTCAACCTGGTAATGATTCCTCTTCAGAAAGTGAAGATTCGGACGCGTCAACTTTTAGCCTTTAACTTTTTTAATATACATATATTTTCAGAACAAAATATTTAGATATTATATTAGGTATGAAGTTTACTTTTTTATTGTTACATTTCTTGGAGTATATTTTATTTAGTTGACAAGAAATTTTAATTTAAGTTACTTTATTCTAGAGACATATTTTAATTTTGTTTTTATTTATGTTTTATCTAAACAAATATTTATTTTTGTGGTACTAATTCTTTGCTTTGGTTAAGCAAGTTACATTTTTATTTTTATTTTAGAAGAAACTTTTATTTTATTTTTTACTACATATATAACATCCTTGCCCCTCGCTAATTTAACCTGTCCCATTCCCTCATCCTGGCAAGGATATGTTCATACCTTCTCGTTGGTCCTTGCAGAACAATAACATATTTCAATATAGTATGGGTTAACTTTAAAACTAAACCCAATAAATTTAAATATTTAGACTTTATATCTAAAACTGATATAATATTTCAAAAATATTTTATTGGCGAAATGAACAAAAAATAGCCTATCTAATAAACAAAAAAATAATAAAAATTAATACAATTTTCAAACAAGTATAACATTTTCTTATGATAAGCATTTCTATTTACCTCCGCCCATGTACAATAAAGAGATGCCGACGGTTTTTGCAGGCTTTTAGTTTTTATACGATTTCAATTGACTTCGTACAAACTTATACCTACATTTAAATATTTGTGTTTTCGTCTGTTTATGTAGTATTATTTTGCTTTCAGAAGTGAAAGGTTGTTAATAATTATTTACATTTTGTGTGTGATTTATTAGTGCTTATCAGTTACGAGATTCTCCAGATATTTATAAGTTCATGAATTTCGGTAATAAATTGTTAACAATTTTAAAAATAAATAACAAATTACGATACACCATTTGGTATACACTCATAAATTGCAGGCAGGTAGTTTAATTGTGCCTATAAAACCATTTTAAAGATAGCAACGAAATGGACCAATGTTACGACAGTTGACCCCTCCCTCCCTACATAATCTACATGGTTAGAGATTAATTTAGCTCAAATAATTATTTTGTTACCTCTTATCCACATTTAAATATTTCCATCTGTTTGTGAAGTATCATTTTGCTTTTGGAAGTGAAAGGTTGTCAACAGTTACTTACGTTTGTTGTGTGATACATTAGTGCCTGTCGGTTACAGTTTGTTATGGCGGATCAAGAAGCTTCTTCTGGCATTTTCAAAAAACCGCAAGAAATACTCTTATATACTAGGCGGAGAATAAGGGCGTTCAACATCTACAAACGCCATAATAAAAAGGGTAATTCTAAAGCGAATAGTGTTACATTGGCCGCAAAAGAAACAGGATTTTCGGAAACTGCTCTATGGGAAATAATTTCAATGATGGAGAAATCTAGACAACTGACGTCGGCGTCGTCATCGAAAAAAAGAACCCGTGAAAGTCTAAATGAGGAACTTGACGAGAATCAGGAGAAACGGTTTTGTTTGCATGAACCACCAACAATTGATAAAGGTACAAAAGAAGAAAAGAAATGTTATGGATTGAACGACATCATAGAAAAGATGACAACATTAATTTTTACTGTTAATACAGGATCATCTGATGAAGATTTTAGTTCAGATGATGAAAGTTTATAACATTTTCTAATTATGTGTTTTATTATCTATAATATACTAATATTTCATAATTTCGACTTTTATTTATGATTTTAGGGACAACTAATTGCTTTACTTACAATAATTCATCATAATGCATTTTGGGTTTAACCGTTTTTTTTTTTAATTTTGCAGTACAATTATTGACACCTACTTTAAATACTTTAACTTTTTAAATACTTATAAATGGAGCCAGTTTTATTCGAGATAATTGTTTATATAACCTTATTAGAAATGTTGTTTTTCCACATCCTCTTTCCCCATAATTTTTTTTCAAACAGAAGGTGCATGCTGAGTGAAAGTGATATATATATATATGTATATATACAGGGTGAGTCACCCAGGGCGCCTCGGTGGATATCTCCTTTAATATTTATTATACAGGAAAAAGCTTCAAATAAAAGTTGTAGGAAACCAAGAGTACCATATCATAAAAATTATTTCTAATCACACAGTGTGTTTGATGTTAGAGTGGCATATCAAAAGTATGTTTTTTTAAATGGGACACCCTATATATATTTTTGCAAATTCTTATTCCTTCTTTAACTGCCTTTTCGAATATGTTATGTTTTTTGAAATTTCGTTGCGGAGTTGTCGAATTATTCAACTTTTTTCAAAAAAATTGTCGTTTGCAGACCTCACTAATAAATTCTGCACGAGCGGTATTTTCACAGATTAAGCAAACTTTTTTCGTTAAATGTTAAGCAATGCCATGGCCTAACCTCCAGATATTTTAAAGTTGAAATTACTTGTACAGGGTGTTTATTACATTGATACAAAAATGG
The DNA here is from genome assembly GCA_029963845.1 of Rhamnusium bicolor. NCBI lineage: Eukaryota > Metazoa > Arthropoda > Insecta > Coleoptera > Cerambycidae > Rhamnusium > Rhamnusium bicolor. Next base: position 38,690 of record JANEYF010001445.1, on the reverse strand, counting down.
CTAACTTCAATCTATCATATATATATATATATATATATATATATATATATATATATATATATATATATATATATATATATATATATATATATATATATATATATATATATATATATATATTATAAATTGGGCAGTTGGGTAGATGATTGTATATTTTAATGGGCATAATAGTTACACCACTAGCAACAACACAGACAATTTATGTTTTGGTAACAGAATGGTATTGATACCTCTTAGACTGTAATTTATGTTACGATCTGTAAATAAAGTGAACTTATTAATATTGGATTTGACAAACAGAACATGATAAGATGTATAAAAATTGTAGCGCAGGTATTTTTGAGAAGATGGAAACAGATCCCTACATGAATAGAGTAGAATGCGTGAACATCATGATTCTAATGATTTTTTTGCATTATGAGCAGATCATTTTATTCTATTAGAATTGCCCCAGCATAAAATGCCATAATTTAATAATGATTGCACATGTCCAAAGTTATACATTTAAACCACGTCTAAATTTACATAAGAGCGAAGCTGCCAAAGAACATAGCTTCTGGTAAATATTTTTTTATTAAAGAGTCAATATGATCAAACCAATTTAATTTATGATCCACTAATATACCTAAAAATTTAACTGAGTCACTATTTTTTATAGTTAAATGATCAATTTTAGCTAATAAACTAATATAAGAAGTAATATGGGTAAACATTAACATTTGATAGAAAAGTTTTTAGACCGACTTATTAATTTTTGGAAAATTTTTTTGGGTAAGGGTCCTTATTTTGAGAAAAACTACTTTTTTTAACTTGCCGACGTTTCGGTAATTTTTTATTACCATCTTCAGGGCACTGTAAGATATAAAATTATGAAGTGTAACACTTGTAAAAAATGCAAATAAAAAAAAAGTGTATATAATATAACATGTGGTACAAACAATAAAAAAAAGTTATTAAATAAATAAATGGATATATGCACCTACAAACATACACAAAACACGTACATATACATATAAATAGATATTAAAAATCGGAACATATTAACAATAATTAAAAATATTTAAATATACTTTTTTTAGGGCATCTCAAATTTAATTTAACAACATAATATCACACTTGGTAAAACTACATATGCAGTGAAAAATAATAAGTACTTACATTAATTACGAGTTTTTTCCTGGTCACCATAAAATATATATAAAACAGGAAACAAACAGATAAAATCGTTGGGTTTTAAGAAACCTTCTTTATTGTACTTATGTAACATATATACACATATATATATATATATATATATATATATATATATATATATATATATATATATATATATATATATATATATAAAAAAAATATATATATATATATATATATATATCATTTATAAATGTACAATTAATCAGACTCTAGTGCGTAATAGTAATGACACGAATATGAATCTTTCTAAACGTTAAAGTATGCAAAACACATGAGAAGGGATAAAAACCATCAAAGATAAAAGAGAAAAAAAAAAACGATTATTTGCAATAATGGCAAGGACTGATTATTTGTTAAATATTTTGTAAATAGCATTTTAAATTATAGCTATTTTTTACCTAACTTATTAATAAGATTAAAATAACATGCGTTTAAGTTCTCAATGTCTTTCCTTGAATTAACTGACTTAATTTTCTTTATATTAACCATTTCTTGAAATTTTCTCTTTTCAAGATTATGCTGTCTACCTACTATTGTTGTTTCATCAAAATTAAATTCGTGATTTAAACATTTGCAGTGTTCTACTAATAATGTTGTGTTTATTTTATTTTTGTTTTTAACGTCTCTCATGTGCTCTTTTTCTGGTTTTTAAGTATCTACCTGTTTGGCCTATATAACTTTTTTCACAATCCTTGCACGGTATTTTGTATATGACATCTGACTGTAATTCTTTTGGTGTTTTCACTTTTAAATTTGTAAAGAAATTTTTCTTTGTCGTATTTTCACTCTTAAATGCAACATTAATTTTATCCGTGGAAAGTACCTTCCTTACTTTCTCAGAAAGATTTTTAACATATGGTAATTTGTAATATGTTTTTGTGTCTGAAGGTGAGGATCTAGTTGATAAGCTGTTCTTATTGTTATTTATTATTCTGTTAATTAGTGAAATTGGGTATTGATTTTTTATTAGATAATTTTTTATTAGTTGTAAATTTTTATTGTGAAATTGTGGGCTTGTAGGCTATATTTTAAGTTATTAATGATGTTTAATTTGTTTTTAATAGAATGTTCGGAATTAAAATTTAAAAATCTCTCTGAGAAGATGGGTTTGTGGTACCAATTTACAAGTAATACATTTTCAGTTGTTCGTATAACTTCAACATCTAAAAAGGATAGTCTATTGTTATTTTCAATTTCTATTGTAAATTGTAACTTTTCATGGAAGCTGTTAAACACGTTTAATAGTTCTTCTATTTTTGTTTTAGGTATTACCAGAAAAATGTCATCCACATACCGTTTAAAAATAGGTACTTCAAAAGACAATTTGCTTAAGCAGACTTCTTGTAAGTGAGACATGACCAAATCTGAACAAACAGGAGACATACAATTCCCCATAGCTAGACCATATATTTGCTTAAAAAATTCCCCATTTAAAGTTGAAATAACTGCTTTCGGTGCAAAAATTAAATACCTCTAAAAATATTTCTAAAGAAATTGTTGTATGGTTTTCAATCAAGTGCCATTTATCTTTTATAATGTTAATCGTTAAATCAATGGGTATGTTTGTAAATAGTGATATCACATCCAGGGATACCAATATATAGTTGTCTGGAACTGTTTGTCTTTTAATGAATTCAGCAAATTCAAAAGAATTTTTAACATATTTTTCATCTTTTGTAAAAGCAAAATTTAAAATATTACTGACATATTTTGTTAAATTGTACACTGGAGAACCTATGAAGCAAACTATGGGTCGTAGTGGTAAATTTGGTTTATGTATTTTGGGTAAAAAATACATTTTCGGAAAAATTCCTGTGTTGCATTTAAGTACTCTCACTTGATTTTTGTCAATAGCTTTATGGTTAAATAATTTATCTACTAATTTATTGTTTTTATTTTGTATGGTAATAGTTGGGTCTTGGGTTAACATTTGGTAAATAGATTGATCATTGAGAATACTGTAAGCTTTGTTGTCGTAATCATTTTTTTCCTAAGACCACAGTAGTGTTACCTTTGTCTGCTTTTGTTACAATTATATTATCTTTGTTATTTTTTAAGGAAAAGTGTCGTATCTTTTATGTCTTTCATTATATTTTTTATTGTACTTTTTTATTAAAATTAGATAGTGAATTGTTATTTGTGAAATTTGTTAGAATGTTAATTACTTTATTTCTTTTTTCATTACGTTCTACCTCTATTTCATGTTTATTAATAATATATTCTGTATCAATTAAAATATTTTCAAGAGGAAAGTTATTTTCTGTATAAGGTAGATTAAATTTATCACCTAAGCTTAATATATACTGTGTATTATTTGGAATTTCGATGTCACTATAATTAATGAACCACTTTTTTTCTATATTATAGTTGTTTTGTGTGTTTCTCTGCTCTCTAATCAATTTGTTAAGTTTTAGTATTTGTTTTCGTTTTTTTCTCATTAAAAATTTTTTTATAATAAATATTTTCACTGTTATCAAATCTTTCAAATATGTTTTTGGGTACTGTCTGTAATATTAATTGTTTTGTAATATGTAACGAATTTTTGATTTGTCTTACCTTCCAATATGAGTAGTTGATTTCAATATTTAAAATTTTTTGTTGAAATGTTGAGAGTGCCTTAAAACAAGTATTTACAAAAGGATTGTCTTCATTAAGTAAAAAATGTATACACTTGGACGTATGTAGTATGTGAGGCGGTAAAATTTGTTTTCTTCTGCAATTTGTTAAAAACTTTGAGTGATTTTCATAATTAGCCAATTTTTTAGTAAGGTTTGCCCACATCTTAAATTGTTGAGTAATATCATCACCATACTGATAACGAATATCTTCTAAAAAACCCATAATGTTATATCTATCCTGTGTCAATGATATCCCAATTTCTTCTTATGTAATAGAAAAGTTTTTTAGACCGACTTATTAATTGTTGGAAAATTTTTTTGGGTAAGGGTCCTTATTTTGAGAAAAACTACTTTTTTAACTTGCCGACGTTTCGGTAATTTTTATTACCATCTTCAGGGCACTGTAAGATATAAAATTATGATGTGTAACACTTGTAAAAAATGCAAATAAAAAAAAGTGTATATAATATAACATGTGGTACAAACAATAAAAAAAAGTTATTAAATAAATAAATGGATATATGCACCTACAAACATACACAAAACACGTACATATACATATAAATAGATATTAAAAATCGGAACATATTAACAATAATTAAAAATATTTAAATATACTTTTTTTAGGGCATCTCAAATTTAATTTAACAACATAATATCACACTTGGTAAAACTACATATGCAGTATGGTAATAAGTACTTACTCAACTAAGTTTAAGATCCTGGGCAACCTTACTAAAAAATTATAAATACAGGAAACAACACATAAAATGTTGGGTTTTAACAAACCTTGCTGAATGTATAAACAAATTTTACCACCTCACATACTACATACGTACAAGTGTATACATATTTATACTTAATGTAGACATATCCTTTATAAATACTTATCATTTAAGGTACATTTCAGACTCTATTGTTCAACGGTAAATTTCACGAATATTGAAATCAACTACTCATAGTATGGAAGGTACATGACAAGTCATAAAAATTCGTTACATATTACAAAACAATTAATAATTACTGACAGTATCGCAAAGACATTATTTGAAAGATTTGGTAAATGCATTTTAAATTATTGCTATTATATAAAACTTTTAATAAGATAAAAACGAAGGTTTAAGTCAAATGTCTCCAAACTACTTAATTCAAATTGATTAGAGAGCAGAGAAACACACAAAACAACTATAATATAGAAAAAAAGTGGTTCATTAATTATAGTGACATCGAAATTCCAAATAATACACAGTATATATTAAGCTTAGGTGATAAATTTAATCTACCTTATACAGAAAATAACTTTCCTCTTGAAAATATTTTAATTGATACAGAATATATTATTAATAAACACGAAATAGAGGTAGAACGTAATGAAAAAAGAAATAAAGTAATTAACATTCTAACAAATTTCACAAATAACAATTCACTATCTAATATTAATAAAAAGTACAATAAAAATATAATGAAAGACATAAAAGATACGACACTTTTCCTTAAAAATAACAAAGATAATATAATTGTAACAAAAGCAGACAAAGGTAACACTACTGTGGTCTTAGGAAAAAATGATTACGACAACAAAGCTTACAGTATTCTCAATGATCAATCTATTTACCAAATGTTAACCCAAGACCCAACTATTACCATACAAAATAAAAACAATAAATTAGTAGATAAATTATTTAACCATAAAGCTATTGACAAAAATCAAGTGAGAGTACTTAAATGCAACACAGGAATTTTTCCGAAAATGTATTTTTTACCCAAAATACATAAACCAAATTTACCACTACGACCCATAGTTTGCTTCATAGGTTCTCCAGTGTACAATTTAACAAAATATGTCAGTAATATTTTAAATTTTGCTTTTACAAAAGATGAAAAATATGTTAAAAATTCTTTTGAATTTGCTGAATTCATTAAAAGACAAACAGTTCCAGACAACTATATATTGGTATCCCTGGATGTGATATCACTATTTACAAACATACCCATTGATTTAACGATTAACATTATAAAAGATAAATGGCACTTGATTGAAAACCATACAACAATTTCTTTAGAAATATTTTTAGAGGTATTTAATTTTTGCACCGAAAGCAGTTATTTCAACTTTAAATGGGGAATTTTTTAAGCAAATATATGGTCTAGGTATGGGGAATTGTATGTCTCCTGTTTGTTCAGATTTGGTCATGTCTCACTTACAAGAAGTCTGCTTAAGCAAATTGTCTTTTGAAGTACCTATTTTTAAACGGTATGTGGATGACATTTTTCTGGTAATACCTAAAACAAAAATAGAAGAACTATTAAACGTGTTTAACAGCTTCCATGAAAAGTTACAATTTACAATAGAAATTGAAAATAACAATAGACTATCCTTTTTAGATGTTGAAGTTATACGAACAACTGAAAATGTATTACTTGTAAATTGGTACCACAAACCCACCTTCTCAGAGAGATTTTTAAATTTTAATTCCGAACATTCTATTAAAAACAAATTAAACATCATTAATAACTTAAAATATAGAGCAATTCATTTATCAAGCCCACAATTTCACAATAAAAATTTACAACTAATAAAAAAATTATCTAATAAAAAATCAATACCCAATTTCACTAATTAACAGAATAATAAATAACAATAAGAACAGCTTATCAACTAGATCCTCACCTTCAGACACAAAAACATATTACAAATTACCATATGTTAAAAATCTTTCTGAGAAAGTAAGGAAGGTACTTTCCACGGATAAAATTAATGTTGCATTTAAGAGTGAAAATACGACAAAGAAAAATTTCTTTACAAATTTAAAAGTGAAAACACCAAAAGAATTACAGTCAGATGTCATATACAAAATACCGTGCAAGGATTGTGAAAAAAGTTATATAGGCCAAACAGGTAGATACTTAAAAACCAGAAAGAAAGAGCACATGAGAGACGTTAAAAACAAAAATAAAATAAACACAACATCATTAGTAGAACACTGCAAATATTTAAATCACGAATTTAATTTTGATGAAACAACAATAGTAGGTAGACAGCATAATCTTGAAAAGAGAAAATTTCAAGAAATGGTTAATATAAAGAAAATTAAGTCAGTTAATTCAAGGAAAGACATTGAGAACTTAAACGCATGTTATTTTAATCTTATTAATAAGTTAGGTAAAAAATAACTATAATTTAAAATGCATTTATAAAATATTTAACAAATAATCAGTCCTTGCCATTATTGCAAATAATCGGTTTTTTTTTTCTCTTTTATCTTTGATGGTTTTTATCCCTTCTCATGTGTTTTGCATACTTTAACGTTTAGGAAGATTCATATTCGTGTCATTACCATTACACACTAGAGTCTGATAATTGTACATTTATAAGTGATATATATATATATATAGTTTTTCTCAAAATAAGGACCCTTGCCCAAAAAAATTTTCCAACAATTAACATTTGAGTTTTTGACCCGTTAAGTCTCAAACCAAAGTCATTACAATATCGGTCCATTACTGAGGTACAAATGTTTACATTTCGCGATAGATCTGGAACATTGTTTGCCACAGATGCAACTGCCACATCATCAGCAAATTGAATAACGTGAAACTCATTCGTCATTTTCAAATAACTGCGAAGGTCATTGATGAAAATCAGAAAAAGAATTGGGCCTAGGGTACTGCCCTGAGAAACACCAGCTGGAACTAATTTATCATAGGATTGATCTGATTTGCCATCAACTTTTAGTATTACTCTCTGAGTACGATTACTCAAATAAGATTTGATCCATTCTCTTATACCATAGGCATTCAATTTACTGAGCAACATTTCGTGGTTCACTGTATCAAATGCTTTAGACATATCAAAAAACAAACATTCGCACTTTTTCTTCTTGTCAATATTTTCAAGCAAAAAAGTGGAGAGCGAATTTACTGCATCTTGTGTACAGTATCCCTCCCAGAACCCATATTGATTAGAAGATATAATATTATTTTTATTTAAATAAACTTTGTTGATGGCCATATGCTAGTTCGAAAAGCTTCGAAAAGACTGTGAGTAGAGATATTGCTCTGTAGTTTGATATTAGTTCCTTATCGTTTTTTTTTTTATGTATAGGTACCAATATTGTCTTTTTTAAGCTGGAAGGAAAAGTGCCTTCAATAAAAGAAAGATTAATTAATTTACACAGTGGATCGGCAATATATCCTTTGATATGTACAAGCAGCGAACAAGGTACACCATCAAAACCTACAGAGTTTTTTTTAGATACGGATTTAATCATATTAACTACATCATTGATCACAATAGGTGCCAAAAGATATTACTAGAACTGTTTATATTTAAATGTGTGTTAGCATTAATGTTCATATTGTCTGTAAGTTCTTTTTATAGAGTCAAAAAAATAGTTGTTAAATTCATGTGCAGCGTCATTAATTGAGTTAATATCTGCACCGTTATCAGTAAACAAACCTATCAGGGAAACGTTTATTTTGAGCTGTGACACTGTTTTCGTTTATGATAAAAGTAAGTAAAATAAATAAACTAATATTACCATTTGATGCTCTATAAATACATAATACGCAATAATTAATTGCAGAAACTCTTCTTTGATTCTTGGTTAACACTGATCGGATGATGATGCCTCTCTCTCTCTCTCATCTTGTTACAACAATGCAATGGTTTCTTTTGGATATTATCATTCGATTAGTGTTAACCGAGACTCAAAGTAACGGTCACGGGGCGAGCGTAGATCTACCTTAACAGTACTGATACGACGATTAAGCAACGGTAGTCGCAGTCAGTAATTTGACGGTAACTTAAGTCAAACGCAGCGACCACGTCCCGTCTTCTACCGGTTTGTACATCAGCGTATACGCAGAAGCTATGTAATCTTTGGCGAGGGTTGTATAGATGATATACCATCCTTCGGAAGGAAAGTAAAGCAGTTCGTTCCTTGTCTAAAAAATGCAAGGCAAGTAAAAAATCCCTACATTTTGACAGAGAAGAGGTTCGTCAAAATTTCCAAGTTGGGGTTAGCTCGTGGTGATTGGTCCTGGTAGCGGAAATAGGTCAACATTAAATAAATTATATATGATTAAAAAAAAAATACCGGTTCTAAGAGTTCTTGAAATTAATTATGGCGTATTGTGTATTTAGAGCACCAAATATTAGCAAATTGTTTTAAAATTCTAGAAAAGTTTAAATACTATTTTTCATTAGCAAATCTCAAATTAACAGAATAATTATTTGTGGAGATTTAATTATATATTATCTTTGTGAAAATAATGATACCACTTTAAAAGTTACTGCAAATCTTTTTTACACCAAGTCAGTCAGTCATCTGTTTAGCGTTAACCCAGTCTAAAAATATTGGTCCTTAATGTTTGTGGCACACTCACAAATTTTATCTACACTTAAAATCACAATGTCTGTAATTTCGGCCATTTCGAAGAGGAATTGTTATTAGACAATATTAAAACTTCACTATGCATATAATTTTTCTACAGTAGTAGATTAGATTAGATTAGATTGCGAGTGGGTCATTTAGGCCTTAGTGTGTTCCCTGCATTGCGACCTAGAAAGATCTTTTGTGATAACACATATTTATAGGCTTCTGAAAAAACTTTTCCTGGGGGCTATGGTTTCCACCTCGGCAGGTGTTGTGGTTACCTGCTCCAAGTGTTGTAGCTTTTGGTGGATTAGAACTTTACATGAGCAAAGGATATGTTCCGCAGTTTCCTCTTTATCTTTACGGAAGCGACATATGTCGCTTACAGCTTTGCTCATCTTTTTGAGATGGTACCTCAGTGGACAATGAACTGTGAGAAGGGCTGTTAGTATCCTTAGCACTGGTTTGCTGAGTTCGAGTAGCTCTCTAGCTCTTTTTTTCAGTAATAATTAAGAATATTATATCGTGGAACTGTCCCACTTTTTATTTCAATTAAATATGATCAAGTTGTGAAGTTGGTAGTTGTTGCAATGTCTCCGTAACTTGTAATATCGAGCGTGTCAGGTAATGTAGGCTAAGAAATATTTTCTTATCATGTTTTTTTTTTATTTTTTTGGCAACAGACAAATTTGCACAGACCAGTATCTAACATTTTTTTATCTGGTTGCCAAACATGAACAATTTTTAATTTATGTACCTGATACTCTCGATATTAAAATTTTCAGAGATATTGCATTGCAACCATGACCACATGTCACAATTTGATCACATTTAAAAATTTTGCTGATTATCTCGAAAACGGCTGAAGATAGCCAGAAATTCAAAATCTGTCCATAATTCCGCATCCTCTCATGTAAAAATGTACAGTATTAAAGAAAAAATGAGAAATGCGAATTTGAAATTTTCGAGTATAATAAAAATAAATAATAATACACATCACAGAAATTAGACAACTTCCAAAGCCGAAGCTGCCTGTAACAAATATTAATTACAATTTCACATTTGTGACTGTAGTGATTTATTTATTGGTAGTTGGTAAAATTGACAGTCTCAAATAAACTTACAACACACCGTAACACACAGTGGAATGAAAAGGTAGCCAAGCTTACGGCAAAGGGTAATTCTCTTTGGACTAACTTTAGGATGCTCAAACAGGACAGCCATCAAATACCCGTAATAATTTCAAATGGCCAAATTTCGCTCACAGACAAAGAGAAAGCCGATGCCGTGGCTGACTACCTCTTTCAAACATACAATTCTATCCCTAATGAGTCACAACACCAGGTTGATATCGATGCGAGGACACAAGATATCCCTACACACATATGTAGGGATATCGTATGTAGGGATATCCTACACACATCCGGGGAGGATGTCTTTGAGTATAGCTGAAGAGGTAATAAGTTTGGAAATTTTGCAAGGAGGGATGGGGATGTCCCCATCCCTCCCTGCAAGTTTTCCAAACTTATTACCTCTTCAGCTATACTCAAAGACATCCTAAAAACCCTACCCAACCTAAAAAGCTCCTGGTCCCGACATAATTCCCAATATCCTATGTAAAAAATTACCCAGAAAACATTACTTCAAATCACCCACATAATTAACTCGTCGATGCGATTACAATAATTCCCCTGCAGTGTGGAAAATTTAAATTATTGTCCCTTTTCTAATGCCGGGGAAGGACCCCACTGTACCGTCTTGTTACCGCTCTATATCCTTGTTAAACACACTAAGAAAAATAGCGGAAAAAATTATTCTTATTAACTTAAATAGAATTATTAAAAATAAAAATTTAATACAAAACTTGCAATTCGGCTTTAGAGGAGGGCACAATACCACACTGTCGTTGTGCAGAGTCGTAGACGATGTTATCGAGGGCTACAATAAGAAACATTCTACAAAAATGCTCTTCCTGGACATCCAGAAGGCGTTCGATATAGTTTGGCACGGAGGTCTCCTGCTATTTAGTTTCTCCATTAAAGTCATATCTCGAATATAGAACGTTTTTAGGTCGAATAAACAATAGCCTTTCAAATAATTTTGAAATCCGAGCAGGAGTGCCACAAGGGACGGAGCTTTCTCCGGTATTATTTAATTTATATCTGGCAGAACTACCCACCCATCCTTTAATACAGACAATAATGTACGCGGACGATACTACGATTTACGCCCAATCCTTTTATGCTCAAACCGCAACTATTAAGTTGAGGTATCGCCTTATTAAACTTCTTGAGTACTATAAGGATTGGAAAATCACCATTAATGAGAGAAAGTCAGAAACAATCCTTTTTACAAAGACGTTTATCAACATACACACGTTTACACCACTGCAAATTAACGACATACTAATTGAGGAGAAGAAGGCAGTAAAATATCTGGGGATCAGTTTGGACCACCGACTGTCTTTTAAACCCCATATTACAAAAACGATCTATTTTAAATACAAAAATAAACTACTTATTTACAAGACAGTCACACGTCCAATATTGACCTACGCTTGCATCGTCTGGAATAGGATGTCCGACACCCAATACGGCCGCCTCCAGACGACGCAAAACTATTTCGTCTCCTCACTAACGCGAACAGATACATTAACATAGAGTAATTACACATAAACGCGGACATACATAGAAATTTCTGACTAACAATTTACAATACTCTGTACTTAAAAGTCGCATAGCCAACATTCGAAACTACCACGAATCCAACATGCACACTGTTTAATTCCCAATATTGTTCTTTAATTAAATTTTTTTCCTAAATAGGTATAATTTGATTTATTAAATTGCAAATGATATATCTGTGTTCAATTCACTCAGTATATTTTATGGTTGTTACAAGTACCTGAATTGTCTAAGCAACCACTCCGAACCTTTTTGATAAGTATATGTAATTATAAAGTTAAGATTGTAGTATTAGGTTTATTGAACTCACAAATCCTCAATATAAATTGTTCGTTGTATATATGTTAGTAATTTTAGTTTCTGTGAATCTGAAATCTGCATTTAAATCTAATATTAAGATAAGCAGATTATTTTTAATATTCTAGGATAACATAATGTACCAATAATGAATGTACCTATGTATTCATTTATAACTGACCCTTTTATAATATGATTTCCTATCTATCTGTTATAGTCCGATTTACACCGTCATTAAATTTGGGAATTCAAATCTGTTTGTTAGTCTTAAGTTATTGTAAGGTATTACCTCAGTTCTTAGGAAAAGGTATTTTGTATAACCGTAATTAGTTTAGTTTTCTATAAATAGTCAACGTAGGATGTAACAAAATCAATCACAGTTAAGATTCAACACGATACACATTCATTAAGCAACCCTTATGGGCTACAGTTTTGTTACTCTGTTAAACTTTGTAAATACCAAATAGTGTTAAATATATAATTTTGAAATGAACAAGTATGTTTATTTCTGGTCCTTCGAGCAATACTAATTAAATAGATGTGGTGCAGCAGCACAAAAAAGTGACTTAAAATAAACAACCACAATAAGTGGTTTAAAATAAACAGTCGCAAAATATACAAGCAAACTGAAAAAATAAGGAAATCAGTAAATGTACTCAATGTGCCTGCTGTGCTATGTAAAGTCTACTGAGAATTCATAAAAAGGGCTGAAAAATGTATGGGGAAAGCAAAAAGTTATGTAGAATAATAATATTTAAAATAATGTTATACAAAGTATTATCACACAGACTCGAATGAAAATGATTCTCTTTTTTACTTTCTTATACCTAATATAAAGAAGTATAGTAATCGTAATTTTTTTTGACGTCGAGATTTTGATTGATATATACGTTTTGAACCCTCCTGAATCTATTCCGACTATTTTCCGAATGATGTCTGTCGGTGCGTGTGTGCGTCTGTGTGGATGTGTGTGTGTCTTTATGTGTGTATCCGCAATAACTCAAGAGATACTAATGGGAGACATTACAAATTTGGCAGTTAAGATTATTAACAACATTTTAGGTAACACATTAAATTTGGTGAATGTGGTACCACCAGAAGAGACATAATGAATGAAAGAAGGAGAAAGGTATAATTTCGGAAAAAATTTAAAATTTTTTATTGCATTTCTGGATGAATCTCGACGAATTATAATGAAAAAACATAACTTTATGAAAAAAAAATCTCTCCGCATGTCTGCAGTACCGCGATAGCAGCCACAGTTTTTGAGATAAAGCTTTCAAATTTGGTACACTTGTTCTAAAGGCAATGTATCAATTCAAATATAATGAAAAATTCGGTGATGAGCAAAATTGGCCAGCTGAACCTAAACTTTTTTTGTATTTGACTACAAAAAAATATATTCTTGATGAAAGATTATAAATCATACTAAGTACAAATTTTTTGGGTTATTAGGTCCAATGTAATTAAAATACTATTATATTAACTTGCCGACGTTTCGATATAATTTATTACCATCCTCAGGGCACTGTAAGATATAAATAAATTGATTGTAAGTTATTCTATAACTATATGGGTGATACACTCTAATCCAAACTAATAGTGAAGAAATAATATTGAACAGTTAATTAATTATTCTATAACAGATTGTAGAAAACATGTACTTATTTTAGGCACTTCAATTTTTATTTAGAATTAGTTATAGGTTAGTGATATATAAAATTTATAAACAAATAGGTACTCACATTAAAATTTAGTGTTTCTCGTGCATAAAATTTTAATGTGAGTACCTATTTGTTTATAAATTTTATATATCACTAACCTATAACTAATTCTAAATAATAATTGAAATGCCTAAAATAAGTACATGTTTTCTACAATTTGTTATAGAATAATTAATTAACTGTTCAATATTATTTCTTCACTATTAGTTTGGATTAGAATGTATCACTCATATAGTTATAGAATAACTTACAATCAATTTATTTATATCTTACAGTGCCCTGAGGATGGTAATAATTTATACCGAAACGTCGGCAGGTTAATACAATAGTGTTTTAATTACATTGGACCTAATAACCCAAAAAATTTGTACTTAGTATTTAAATTGTGGTCTGGAAATTATTATTATATTATAAATTATGTCTACTATATCAAGCGAATAAAATATATTTTCCAAGTACTTAAATAAAGCTGATGTAAATTGAAATATTTTACACATTTAGCCTCATAAAATGGGGTTAGGATAAATTTAACAGTTTGACATTTGAAAGATCTAATTTAGTTATAAAAATGTCAATGTCAATAACAAAAAAATATTAAAATATATGACATGAATTATTATTGACAGTATCAAATGACGCTGATAATTAATTCTTTAAAAATTTTAATGAAACATTTCAAGGTACGCTATTAAAATTTGATTCAGGTAAGTGAAGATTTAAATAGAATGATTTTTTTTTTGATCAGGATGATACTGGTATAAGAAAGTTATGTGCTAGCCTCATCAGATTTTTTTTATATTTAATTTAATTTTGGTATCGTTCAAACGTTATATACAAAAACAACTGAGCCCTTAGCCACGCCCGACTCCAGACAAGCCATGAATAGACTCGCGGTGCGCTATTGCCAAATCTTAGTTGTCTATGTCAATTTTGACGTTGGTTTTTGAGATTTTTTTATACAATACTTTTTCTTTTGGAGGAAACTTAAAAAAGAAGTTTGCCAAACTGCGAAGTTAACGTGAAAACTTAGTATTTTTTGATGTCACAATCGTGTGATTTGTCGCATATCTGTTTTTAATGATGGAAAATGAATTGTTTTACTCCTATTATTTATTAAAAGTATTAAGTTTCCTTTTCTTGTTTCTCGATTCGACATTCGACAGCACTGGATTGATTGTTTTTCTTTTTGAATGTAATAGTTAACTAAAGCATTAGAAAAAATTGAACGTAGCATAATAAAAATATTTTTATGTTCTTTACCACAGACACACAGAATTAAAACGTTTCAAAAATATAAAAATAAAATGGATGTAGCTAGTGAATTGTCACTAGAAGCTACACAAATTAAATTTTTTCCTCTATAAGTCTAATCTTTTATTAACATAGACTTCATCAATTAAAGGTACAATAATTTTTCATGCGGTTTTAATTAATCAGATACACAATTTAGGTAATTATTGGTACTTCTGCCATTATTACTAGTATCTGGTTAAGTATTTGGGGCAACATCAAGGCTAGATGAGAGATACTGGAGATATCTTATAGCTGGTAAGTTTCGAGGTAAGTTTACTTAAAGTTACCACATTAAATCATGTACACATGGAGAAAGTACGTACAATATAAAAGCCATAATTATGGTTTCAGACGAATAATGCTTATTTTTAAATAAGTAAGTTTACTTGATTTATCAAAATTCGTAATATATTATTTAATTCATTACTGCCTTCTGAACCATCCTCCACCTCCAAAATATCTGAGTCTGCAACCATTTTTTTAGAAGCTTCACTTATAAAATATACTTTTATTTATTAAAACTGTACATGATTGAACGACATTTATTTGATCTTTGTATCTAACGAATATTTTTTTTTGTTGGGACCATCTAGTTAGTTTTAGATCAAAAAGGTAGCATAAAGCTCAAACCTTTAAAAATTAATTCTGTATTGTTTACAAATGTGACATTTAAGAAAGAATAACTGAGTTTTTACATTGTCGAAAAATAAAAATAAAATAAGGAAATATAGTAATCGTGAATTTTTTTCGACCTCGAGATTTAAATTTATATACAGGGTGAATTTTAAATGCGTAGTTATATTGTCAAAAGTTTTTTTGAGCAAACAAATTTTTGAATTTCTGATAACTTTTTCGTCCTCCAGCAACTGACATTTTGATGGTCACTGGATATCTCTCTAAATGCTGTTAACAACAGTGAAGGCAGTGTTGCCACTGTCAGTTCGTCACAGTTCTATTTTAAATTAGTACACAATTGGTAACATGCCGTTTGAATTAAATTCTAAAAATGAAACAAAATTGAAAATAATCATTTTATAAAGAAGCACCTACTTTAACGAAAGGAAAAGTAGATTTGCTTATTTAATATGTGGATACAGAACATCAGCTGGCCACAAGGTTGATACACTTTTGTTTCGTGAATGGATCGAAGTCCATGTCTTAAATTATTAATTGCTATATCATCTACAATAGAATTATTTTTGCCCATTTTAGTAAAATGTTAGTAAAATAAAAAATAAATTCTGATAACGAAAACTTATACTCCTTTATAAATAGATAAATTAAACCATAAAAAATTCTAATATTGAAACAAGTAATAAAAAATTGGCTTTTTGTACATACCTAATTAAATAAAAATCTCTTCTACATCTAAATAAACCATAATACTCTTGTACACAGTAAAAATAAATCACTAATAATAATCAAAAATTAAAAACACACTAATAATCATTAAATAATATTAATTTCCGAGAATTGCACTAATCACTAATAAAAATATTACACTTACAATGTCTTCCCACGGACATAATATTCATTGTTATCACTGCACTCCACTAAACATTTGAACTACAATTTAAAATTAATGAACAATAACATATAACAATCGACGAATTGGCACTAGCACTCCACGCACAAACACAGCAAAACAACTATTGACTGTGATACGATAATTGTTGAACAGTTGCTACAAATGTATTTTCAGGTGGGGTTTCGTCAAGATATCGTTAAACGTATGGCCGTTTTCCTTGTAGTATTTTCATCACCTTGAAAATATGACTTAACATATTCACCCACTCAGCATTAGAATAATTATTCACCATTGTTATCACTAATTTTCATTGAAGGAACAAATTATAAATAATAAATAACGGTAACACAATTACTGAAAAACTTTGATTCATCCAAATATGGGTTGTTTAGTTGTTTGCCGTCGGTATCGTTTTGATCGTGTTGATTTGCGGAATGTAAATGTCTGTCATCCGGTGTTGTATTATCTTGAGTGCAGAAACGGATTGAGTAAATCGTACCAACTTTTGATACAAAATTCTACTAGAAATCAGAAAATTGTACTGGAATGCTTTTTTGGAAGCGTTCTTTTATGAAATAATAAAAAAAAACGGTATGAACCGAGACCCACTCTTGCGAAAATAACTTGGAAGAAAACGTCTTGTTTTCCTGTAAAACATTTTTAACAGTTGAATTTAATTATTCTGGTGACAAGCAGAATACAATTATCTTACAGAAGGGACAAAGGTCGGCAGAACATCCAAAAAAGACACAGCAAAATGAAATGTTTTAAGAGTAGTCTATCTTTTTCTGAAATAATTTCGTAATCAAAACGAGTATTTCTGCGCTACGAACGCCTTGAAACATGTTTACTAAAAATTAATGCTGATTACTGATTGATTGAATTCAAATTTCCTGTTCTTCCGTGATTGGTTAAATTAAACTGTTTGCTTACATTTAGATCACGAAATAGTGACAAGTGAATGATGTTACTTTTAAGACGAGCATTAGTTGTTCATTTGTTTATTGAAATACCGCATAGAGGAACAAATTAGGATAATGTACTAGACTTCTCAAAGAGGTGCCGATGTACTAAAATTATTAAACTGTACTGAATTTAGAACAATTGTACTATAAATCAGTGGCAGCACTAATAGACTTGAACGAAAATATAAAACTGAGCGTGATGGTCACGTGATCAGATTGAACCACGGAATGCTTCGTTTTCTTATTGATCTACCGGCAATAAAATCGAGGAAGACGAACCCCGCCTATTTTATAGAACTGTAATCAGGCATGTCGTATATAAGAGCGAGCAGTTATTTGGTTAATTTGATTTTTATTTGTCCATCGTAATTACTACTGTTTTGTGTCCGGGTTGTTTAAAATACGATACAAAATGTCTAGTACCGACATTGCAGATGAAATGAGAAATAATGTTGACTTAAGTCCACCTAGAAAATGGTTTAATATTATTGTAATTCTAAATCCGGTCCTGTCCTGTTCCAAGATGCGTGTTTGTCTTTTATTCACTATAGCGGTTTACCAAAATAATAACGGGTGTGGTCAATTCACTATCGCTGTCGTTGTTATTCTTAGAGCATTAGATGGAGAGAATTGCAAATTGCAATTGCAAATTGTTTAGAGTGAATTTACGTAAACGTCTTATTCTTGGAAATAATTATACTATTGTATTGACATTAGGTATTAGGTAAATCGAGGATGTTTGGTTTCGGTTCTTTAAGTGCATTGTTTGTTCTCTTTGTGCTTTTATTTCAGTTTTGCGATATTTTTACGTACTTAAAAGTACCCTTTGTTATTAGAATAGTTCTTGTCATAGCTTGGATTTTGTTTACAAATAAAGTTAGGTAATTGTTTTTATTTAGTGAATGAACCGTGTTACTGATTTGAACTCATTTTTTCATCTTAATTAATACGAATATGCTTGATGGGTGTATGTGATAAGAATCTCCTGCCATCTGTGAAATGTGTAATGTGAATCATGAATTGGTAGGTCATGTAATGTACGTAAAAGATAGGTCCGTGTAACTCGCTCATTGACCTATCAGGTTAATGAACCAGCCAAACATATGTTAGAAAATGATTTATTTATTAATAAATTACAGGATTACTTCAAATTATTATAACCGCATGGTAAGTATCTACTACTTGTTAAAAAATAATAATTCTTTTATAATCGTTGAAAAAACGAAATCAAAATTGTCAGTAGTATTTTATAAGTTTACTGTTCATCGGAAAATTTGGTTTTAGTTGTATGTTCCATGCGAAACACTTGAAAGAAAGGTTAAGTGATGCATAAAAGGCAAACTTGTACATTTCTTACATTAAAAGGTATTTGAAAATGTTTAAAAATTACTTCAAATGGAGCAATTAATCGCATAAGTAGGTAATTATTTCATTTAAAATTATGTTCGGGAACGAACTGATTCGCTAGGTGATAACTTGCGTATGAAATGCGGCAACACTATTTCAAGTCAATGCAATATTTCAGATAAAATGTTTCTAGTAATCAGCAGTTCCAAAACATTTTCATCTTATTTTTTTAAAAGTCGATAACTCAATTTTACGTGGGAATTAAAAGAAAAAGAATATGTCAATGGGTTTCCACATATGTCAAGAATCGGTGGTTAAAATATAACTACGCACTTAAGACTCAACCTGTATGCGTTTTGAACCCTCCTGACCATTTTATGAATATGTGTGTGTCTGTGTGTGTGTGCGCGCGTACGTGCATGCGTGCGAACGTGCGTGCTTGCGTTTACTTTACTCATATTAATTATTTCGTTTTTACTAACTTGACAGAATTTTTTTCTTCTCTCTTTCTGTTATTATAGCTGCTTTCTCTCATATCAGAAAATACAAACATGTTTACGTGATCATAAATCATGTTTTTAAATATGAGCTCTATATGCAAGGTAATTAGAGAGCTGTCAGTAGTGGAAACGAATTATCATCACATTTTTCACAAACCATTGGCATGAACGGAAGTAGCTAATATCAATACGTCAGATCGGACATTAGTCACAGTTCTTTTTATCTGTAATTTATTATATAGAGTGTCGTTTTCATTCCAATCGCTATTATTGTGTGTTCTTGAGAGATTTCAATTTAACTGTGTGCTATTTACAGAATAGACAAGGAAAAAGTAAGCGCAAGCAAGCATAGACTAAATGGACAATAACTCTTTAAATGCCTTACCGTAGCGAATAAAGGCGGCATATATGATATACATGCTCCGTCCTTATTTCCAGGTCGTTAAAATACATATAGTTCGTACTTACTAGCACCTGTTAGTGAAAATTTCAGAGGAAAAACACAATTTCCAAACGGGAATATAATTAAACCTTTGTGAAATAAGAAGTTTAGTGTTGTAATTTTTTTTGCAGTAGAAATATCAACAGCAGTCTGTGTACTATAATTATGAAATCCTTCACTAACGTAATATTCGGTTTATTTCGGCAGTAAATTGTGAATGATTTTAGTAATAAATAGCAAATTATGGTATATCATGCTCTGGTTTGCATTAATAAATTTTAGGCAGTTTATTTGTCCCCATGTTACCACCCCTAAAATGGTAACGAAACAGGTCAACGTTACGAGGGTTGACCTCTTCATACACAATCTACCTGATTAGTGATTAATTTAATTCTAATAACTATTTAGTTTTATATATATTTTTTTAACTTGTTACCTACATTTAAATATTTGTGTTTTCGTTTGTTTATTTTGTTGCTCAGAAGTGAAATGTTGTTAATAGTAATTTACATTTTGTGTGTGATTTACTAGTGCTTATCAGTTACGAGATTCTCCAGATATTTATGAATTCATGAATTTCGATAATAAATTGTTAATAATTTTAAAAACAAATAACAAATTACGATACACCATTTGGTATATATTCATAAATTGCAGGCAGGTAGTTTAATTGCGCCTATAAAACCATTTCAAAAATGGCAACGAAATAGACCAATGTTACGAGAGTTGACCCCTCCCCTCCCTACTTAATCTACCTGGTTAGAGATTAATTTAACTCAAATAATTATTTTATTACCTGTTATCCACATTTAAATATTTCCATCTGTTTGTGTAGTATTATTTTGCTTTTGGAATTGAAAGGTTGTCGACAGTTATTTACGTTTGTTGTGTGATACATTAGTTCCTGTGGGTTACAGTTTGTTATGGCGGATCAAGAAGCTTCTACTTCTGGCATTTTCAAAAAACCGCAAGGAATACTCCTATATACTAGGCGGAGATTAAGGGCGTTCAACATCTACAAACGCCATAATAAAGAGGGCAATTCGAAGTCGAACAGTGTTACATTGGCTGCTAAAGAAACAGGATTTTCGAAAACTGCTCTATGGGGAATAATTTCAGAGATGGAGACATCTGGACATCTGACGTCGGCGTCGTCATCGAAAAAAAGAACCCCTGAAAACCTAAATGAGGAACTTGACGAGTATCAGAAGAATCGGTTTTTTTGGCATATTGGCCTATTTAAAAAAAATGAACCAGCAACAATTAATAAAGTTACAGAAGAAGAATAGAAATGCTATGGACTGAAGACATCCTAGAAAAGATGATATTAACTTTTGCAGTTCATACAGGATCATCTGAAGAAGATTTTTGTTCAGATAATGAAAGTTTGTAACATTTTCTAACCATGTGTTTTATTATGTATAATATACTAGTATTTGATAATTTCGACTTTTATTTATGAATTTTAGGGACAATTAATTTATTTTATTTGCAATTCATTATAATGCATTTTGGGTTTAACCGAATTTTTTTAAATTTTCGCATTACAATTATTTACACTTTCTCACTAAATACTTTTAACTTTTTAAATACCTAAATAGGAGCCAGTTTTATTTGAGTTTTTTGTAAAAATAATTGTTTGCACAACCTTATTAGAAATACTATTATTCCACATCCTCCTTTCCCCATATTCTTTTTCAAACAGAAGTTGCATACTAGTCAAATGAAACAGAAAATAAGGAAAACAGTAAATGAACTCAATGTGCCTGATGTGCTGTGTAAAGTCTGTAGAGAATTCATAAAGAGGGCTAAAAAATGTGTGGAGAAAGGAAAAAGTTACGTGGAATAATAATATTTATAATAATGTTATGCAAATTGTTATCACAAAAACTCGAATGAAAATGGTTCTCTTTTTTCTTTCTTATACCTAATATAAGGAAGTATAGTAATCGTGATTTTTTGTGACGTCGAGATTTTGATTGACATATACGTTTTGAACCCTCCTGAATCCATTCTGACTATTTTCCGAATGATGTCTGTCGTTGCGTGTGTGCGTCTGTGTGTGTATGTGTGTATCCGCAATAACTCAAAAAATACTAATGGAAGACTTCTCAAATTTAGCATTTAAGATTGTCAGCCACATTTTAGGTGACACATTAAATTTGGTGGATGTGGTACCACTAGAATAGATATAATGAGTGAAAGAAGAAAAAAGGTACAACTTCGGGAAAAAAAACATTTTTATTGCATTTCTGGACGAATCTCGACGAATTGTAATAAAAAAACCTAACTTTATGAAATCTGTCCGCATGTCTGTGGTATCGCGATAGCAACCACAGTTTTTGAGATAAAGCTTTCAAATTTGGTACAGTTGTTCTAAAGGCCAAAGACAATGAAAAATTCTGTGATTAGAAAAATTGGCCAGCTGGAAGGGGGGTCCACGGGACCCAAACTTTTTTGTATTTGACTTTACAAAAAAATATATTCTTGATGACAGATTATAAATCATGTCTACTATATCAAGCGAATAAAATATATTTTCCAAGTACTTAAATAAAGTTGATGTAAACTGAAACATTTTACATATTTGGCCTCGTAAAATGAGGTTAGTATAAATTTAACAGCTTGACATTTGAAAGGTCTAATTTAGTTACAAACATGTCAATGGCAATAACAAAAAATTATTAAAATATATGACACGAATTATTATTGACAGTATCAAATGACGCTGATAATTAATTATTTAAAAATTTTAATGAAACATTTCAAGGTACGCTATTAAAATCTACTTCAAGAGTGTGTTGGAAATTAACCTAGAGCTTTTATATAAGTTTGGGTATTGGGATAATGTCACATAACCTTTTAATTACTCTGTTTTATGAACAAGAAAGGTAAAGTTTGCTATAAGTTAGTTTGATTTTTTTGTTACTCTTTCTGTTCTAGATGTGGCTAACATGCATTTCTTGATATTTTTGCATGGACGTTTTTTGAAATATTAGTTATTGTTTAAATGTCTGTTGTTTTGATTACATGTTTTTGAGGCAAAACCCTGAGACGGTCTTTTTCTGAAGCCAAGAATAATTAACTATTACTATAGTCACTATTTTTATCAATCCAGCTAATGATCTTACAAACTTACTTGCGTTATTCGATACGCTTATCATATAACACTGTATATTTTGCGACTGTTTATTTTAAACCACTTATTGTGGTTGTTTCTTTTAAGTCACTTTTTTGTGCTGCTGCACCACATCTATTTAATTAGTATTGCTCGAAGGACCAGAAATAAACATACTTGTTCATTTCAAAATTATATATTTAACACTATTTGGTATTTACAAAGTTTAACAGAGTAACAAAACTGTAGCCCATAAGGGTTGCTTAGTGAATGTGTATCGTGTTGAATCTTAACTATGATTGTTTTTGTTATATCCTACGTTGACTATTTATAGGAAACTAAACTAATTACGGTTATACAAAATACCTTGCCCTAAGAACTGAGGTAATACCTTACAATAACTTAAGACTAACAAACAGATTTGAATTCCCAAATTTAATGACGGTGTAAATCGGACTATAACAGATAGATAGGAAATCATATTATAAAAGGGTCAAAGTTATAAATGAATACATAGGTACATTCATTATTGGTACATTATGTTATCCTAGAAGATTAAAAATAATCTGCTTATCATAATATTAGATTTAAATGCAGATTTTAGATTCACAGAAACTAAAATTACTAACAGATATACAATGAACAATTTATATTGAGGATTTGTGAGTTCAATAAACCTAATACTACAATCTTAACTTTATAATTCCATATACTTATCAAAAAGTTTCAGAGTGGTTGCTTAGACAATTCCAGTACTTGTAACAACTATAAAATATACTGAGTGAATCGAACATGCCGCACGCCTTGAAATCCTGTGGTTTCAACTAAGTTTCGCGGAAGGTGTTATGCAAACTTAATATTATGTACGGTAGAACTAAAGTTAACAAGAAGAGTTTATATACTCGTTCATTCATGTATGGGTAACACACACACTTTCTGCACTGACCGATGACAGTACCACTGATAGTTTTTATTGAGACAACTCTGGTTATTCCATCATTTCCTGGGTGAAGTTCAGTAACACGTCCAAGTTGCCACTAAAGGGGCGGTAAATTATCTTCTTTTATGATCACCGTAACTCTTGGTTTTAACAAGTCACTGAGATTTGTTCTCCACTTCGTCCTGATTTGCATTTCACTAATATATTCTTTACGACATCGTTGCCAGAAATGCTGGGTAATTTTTTGAATATGTTGGAATTTGCTCAATCTGTTTTCAGCTATGTCTAACAGGTTAGCATCAGGTGCAGAGGTAATTCTTCTTCCAATCAAGAAGTGTGCAGGGGTAAGAGGCTCGGGATCATTAGTATCTGAATATAAAGGACACAGAGGACGGGAATTTAAAACCGCTTCAATTTGTGTTAGTAACGTATAATATTTTTCAAATGTCAAATGTACATTACAAGCCACTCGTTTTAAATGAAAGTTGACTGATTTTAAGCCAGCTTCCCATAGACCACCGAAATGGGGAGATCGTGGAGGTATAAAATACCACGTTGTATTATTTTGAATCAATGAATCTCTTATCCACCTTTGACTCTCTTCCTCACATAAAAAGCTTTTTAATTCCGCTAATTCAGAGTTTGCACCCACAAAATTTGTGCCATTATCGGAATATATATTTAAAGGTTGCCCACGTCTTGCCATAAATCTGCGTAAGGCAGCTAGGAAATATTTTGTGCTTAATTCTGTCACTAACTCCAGATGAATAGTCTTTGTAACGAAGCATACAAAAATACAAATATAGGCTTTAGTTAATTTGCAACCTCGACCTTTCTTGTCTTTTATTAACATAGGTCCAGCATAATCTACACCGCAGTTATAAAAGGGAGGAGCAGGCTCTAAACGCGAGTTAGGTAAACTACCCATAAGGGGTTCATTAAATTTCGGTTTTGCACGAAAACATTTTATGCATTGGTGAATAACCTTTTTTATCATATTTTTGCCAGAAATCGGCCAATATTTTTCTCGCAGAGATGCTAATAGATGATTTGCTCCACAATGCAATAAGCGTAAGTGCTCGTTTTTTATAATTAAATATGTTAATTGATGAGAAGGAGGTAAGATTATTGGATGTTTTTCATGGTAGTTGAAATTCGATTGGTCTATTCGACCTCCAACTACTATCAATTGATTTACCTTGTAATAAATTATTAATTTCCGAAGCCAAGGCATCAAGTTGAGCAACTTTTATTAATTTATTTAAAGCGATGTCCAGCTCTTCGACTGTGAGAGGACCAGTCATTTTTTTATTGGGGTTTTTTTATGTTGTTTATGAATCTATTACAATACGCTATTACCCGTTTTAATTTATTCAAACATGAGAATTTCGAAAATATATTTAACTTATTAGAGCAAGTTGCGATATTTGTAACAGATCGAGCTTCTAATACGGTATTTTCGGGGTTTAAATTTCTTTCAGACCAATTTTTGACAACCAAGTGGGTCCCTGCCACCATAGTTGTGAGGAATTTATTTTTTTAGGATATATGCCGCGAGATATGAAATCTGCAGGATTTTCATTTGTTTTTATATGCCTGCATTCATTTACTTTAGTTAAATGTTGAATTTTGGCCACCCTATTAGCTACAAAAGTTTTCCATTTATTTGGTGCCGATTTAATCCAACTTAAAGCTATCGTTGAGTCACACCAATAAAAACGGTTATCAAAATTCATATTCATACATTCTTTCACCTTGCTAGCTAGCTGAGCTAACAGGACTGCACCGCATAGTTCAAGACGGGGTAAACTGGCGTTTTTTAATGGAGCTACACGCAACTTAGAGCAGTGTAAAGTTACTTGAATAGCTCCGAAATTATCTATACTCCTAATATATATACAAGTACCATATGCCTTTTCTGAAGCATCGCAGAAATCATGTAATTCAATGGTATGCGCTTGCTTACATAAAACATGTCTGCGAATTTTTAAAAATCGTAAATGATGTAAAATCACGAAATTGTAGCCAAATTGTGTTTAAATCAAGAGGGATTGCTTCGTCCCATGATAACTTATGCTGCCATAGTCTTTGATTTATTAATTTTGCGTGTATAATAACGGGACTTAGGAGTCCTAGCGAGTCGAAAATTTGTGCAGTTACAGAAAGAATGGACCTTTTTGTGACAATAGTTTTTCCGCAAAATTCTTGAATTGTATATTGTAAATTATCTGGTGTCGGGTCCCATGACATACCTTGTGTTTTATTTTGAATGTCATGATTAAATTGAAATTGGTGCTGTTCTTGCTCGTTATATAATTAATTTCTTTTAAAACTTTGTTGTTGTTAGAAGACCATTTGCGCAGTTCAAAGACAGCAGTTAATAATATTGACGAACTTTCACTATGTATTTTTAAAATTTCATCAAATGAATCACATCCAGTTAACAAATCGTCGGCATAAAAATCGGTTTCAATTATTTTGGAGGTTCTTGGATGTGTATCCCTATACTCAATTGCTAATTGTTTTAAACGGCGTACTGCCAAAAATGATGCAGATGCCGTGTCATAAGTTATGGTATTTAATTTATAGCAACTTATAGGTTGATTTTCATTCGGTCTCCACAGAATTAATTGAAAATTTCTTTGGGATTCTTGCACCAGTACTTGGCGGTACATTTTTGCTTTATCCGCGGTTATAACGTAAGTATGTTTACGGAAGCGTAATAATATAGAAAATAAATCATCCTGTATGATGGGACCGACATATTGGGTATCATTCAAGGAGATTCCAGTTGAAGTTTTCGCAGATCCGTCAAAAACTACACAAACCTTAGTTGTAATGCTTGTTTCTTTTATCACAGCATGGTGCGGTAGATAATAATGGGGAAATGAAATTGAATTTTCAGATATGTTTGCCATATGTCCTAATTCTTCATATTTTTTTCAAAAATTTAGTATATTCCACCTTCAACTGGTTATTCTTAGATAATTTTTTCTCTAATGAATAAAATCTTTTTATTGCAGATTTTCTCGAATCGCCAAGCTCAGTAACATTCAATTTAAATGGTATATTTACCACGAATCGCCCTGTATCGGTGCGTTCGGTGGTTTTTGAAAAATGCTGTTCACAAAACTGCTCATCAATGGAGTATTTATTATAATTATTATTGCACTCTTCTAGAGCCCAAAATTTTTCTATTTGTTTATCAATAGAAATATTATTTGATGCAGTACTAAAATGTGCTAATGAATGCATGTTATTATTACTATTATTTTCAATGAAATTTCCTCCTAAAATCCAGCCAAATCTAGTATTGTGCAATATGGGCTTATTTTTCCCTAAGTTATGTTGACCTACGCATAACAATTTCCAGAATATACCTGCCCCTAATTAGAGGTCTATTTTATTTGAGAAATTACATTTAGGATCAGCTAATCGGATATTTTGGGGTATATTTAGTTCTGAGATGTTAAATGATTTTACAGGTAGACAATCAGTGATTTTTTCCAAAATAAGGCAGGGAATTTGTCCTTGATAATTATTTATACGAGATTTAAACGAAATTGAAGTTTTGAAACTTTTGTTTGATGTTAATTGGTTGATGCCGGAAACCGTGGAGTTAAAACGAATTCTTCGTAACCCTAAACGATTGCATAACTCATTTGTAATAAAATTCGACTGTGAACCCGGATCTAACAAGGACCTACAGTACTGAATATTGCCGTGTATATCAAATACTGGGATACTTGCTGTAGATAATATAATTTGATTATTATTTGCACAATGATTGGCATAAGAAATTTGAGAGGGTCCAGGCACAGAACTTTAACCTCCTATTTCTTGGTAATTATTTGAGGATTGTTGTTCATTTGATTGTTCATTAGTGTTGCTAATGCTTGGTTCTATATTAGTGTATTCAATATGTAATACTACATTATGTTTTTTGTTGCATTTCCCACATGGCTGCAGTCTACAGTCTTTGGTAAAATGGTTTTTCTTTAGGTAGTTTAAACATAATTTTAACCGCTTTGCATCGGATATATGCTGATTTATCGTTAATTTTAAAAATGATTCGCAATGATTAATTGCATGTGTCCCTTTGCAAAAATTACAAGTTACTAACATATATACAATGAACAATTTATATTGAGTATTTGTGAGTTCAATAAACCTAATACTACAATCTTAACATTATAATTCCATAATACTTATCAAAGAGTTTCGGAGTGATTGCTTAGACAATTCCAGTACTTGTAACAACCATAAAATATACTGAGTGAATTGAACAAACACTATTTTCCTATTTGAATCTTTCACAACAGAGTGTCTACAGGTTGTAATGTTTTACGTATCGACCATAATTATTATTTTTTTATTTTATTTGAACCTGAAATATTCAATGCCCATCGCAAAAAAGTTGTATTTGAAATACCTCGTCTGCGCATGACGAGTAAACTTTAACGTGCTCATAGAGGTGGTTAAAGTAGAGTGCACTCGGAGTGTTACAACGACAATTTACGAACAACATTAATATTTACCAAGTTAAAAATTATACCACTTTTCGAACGTCTAGTATGCACTCGGTATATTGTTTAGGGTAATTTCGAACGGTGTCCAGTTAAGTGAAAAATTAAATAGAATGATTTTTTTAGATCAGGATGATATATACTGTTATAAGAAAGTTATATGCTGGCCACATCAGATTTTTTTATATTTAATTTAATTTTGGTGGCGTTCAAACGTTATGTACAAAAACAAATGAGCCCTTAGCCATGGCCGACTCCAGACAGGCTATGAATAGACCCGCGGTGCGCTGTTGCCAAATCTTAGTTAATTGTCTATGACTACTTTGACGTTGATTTTTGAGGTTTTTTATACAATATATTTTCTTTTGGAGGGAACTTAAAAAAAAGCTTGCCAAACTGTCCAAGTTAACGTGAAAGCTTAAGTATTTTTTGTTGTCACAATCGAGTAATTTGTCGCATATCGGTTTTTAATGATAGAAAATGAATTGTTTCTCTCCTAGTATTTATTGAAAGTATTAAGTTGCTTTTTCTTGTTTCTCGATTCGACCCTTTCAGCACTAGATTGATTGTTTTTCTTTTTGAATGTAATCGTTAACTAAAGCATTAGAAAAAATTTAACATAGCGTAATAAGAATATTTTTATTTTCTTTACCACAGACACACAGAATTAAAATGTTTTAAAAATATAAAAATAAAATGGATGTAGCTAGTGGATTGTCACTAGAAACTACACCAATTAAATTTTTTCCTCAATAAATCTAATCTTTTATTAACATAGACTTCATCAATTAAAGGAACAGTGAAATTTTCATGTGATGTTAAGGAATCAGATACATAATTTAGGTAGTTATTGGTACTTCTGTCATTACCACTGGTATTTGGATAAGTATTTGGGGCAACATCAAGGCTAGATGAGAGATACTGGAGATATCTTTTAGTTGGTAAGTTTCGAGGTAAGTTTAAGTAGTCCCGCATTAAATCATGTACACATAGAAAAAGTACGTACAATATAAAAGCCATAATTATGGTTTCAGATGGATAACACTTATTTTTAAATAAGTAATTTTACTTGATTAATCAAAATTGGTAATACATTATTTAATTTATTACTGCCTTCTGAACCAGCTCCGCCTCCAAAATATCTGAGTCTAAAACCAGTTTTTTAGAAGCTTCACTCAAAAAATATACTTTTTTTTATTAAAAGGGTAAATAATTGATTGATATTTATTTGATCTTTGTAACTAACTAACAGTTTTTTTTATTGGGACCATCTAGTTAGTTTTAGAGCAAAAGGTAACATCCAGTTCAAATCTTTAAAAGTTAATTCTGTATTGTTTACAAATACCTTAACAACCATATTCATATCAACTGAAATTTTATTAACAATGCTAATTAGGTCCTCCATTAAATTTAGAATACAAAAATAAATTTTTCTATCTTTTTCTACTTTTATTGTCCAAGTTAGAAATACTGATTTTTTTTTAGGATAATTTATAATTAAGTCCTGAAAACTATTAATTAAACCTGATTTTTCAAATGAATCATTCAATCCATTATGACGAGCTAGGTTTTCATTATGTCTCTCTTTGGTCTTTTCCTTGGAATGGGTACTTTTTAGACAAATGTTCAGATAGATTTGAAAAAATACAAGGAACTGTATCTGGTTTAAGTTTAGATTTTGTTGGAATTTTGTCCACAGTTCCTTCTGGTAATAGAAAAATATCCTCCCTAATATTATCGTTTTCTGGAAAATGAATATTACAAACAAAATATTGAGGAGACCAGTTATCTCGGGGAATAGCTCTCAACCAATCAATTACCTCGGGACCATCAATCCCACAGCTTTTAAAGTGCTATTTAATTGGATTTACATCTAGGGATACAGACGGTTTTTGGCATTGTATAATAAGTTTAAAAAGTTACCTTTTTTAAAAGCTTACATTATAAAATGTGCCCCTAAAGACAACAATTTTAAACATTATACTTGGATACATAACCTACTTAAATATCAATGGTAGAGAAACACATATTATTTTTTTATAATAGTTTCTCCTTTAAATTTAAATATAAACGACAGCAAATTAAACAACTAAGAAAAAATACAATATTGTAACGTAAAATAATTATTTACAACTAAAACTTAATAGAGTTGGCCGGAATTTGGCACTTTACTGGGTACTGTTGGCCGTGCTTTGTCCCTAATTTACGGGCGAAATATTACCAGTTACCTATCATAAACACTTTAAATATGTTCTACACAAACACAAGATACAACATAGTAACTTTTTAATAAATAACTATAACTAATATTAGTAAAAATCACTAATATTTTTTGGGCCGTACTGGCACATTAACATAACCAAGCAAACAAAATGGTGCGGGAATAGACAACCATGCGTGCTGCAGGATCTCCTATTTCATGACCTGCCTGGAGTCGGCCATACCTTAGTCCTTGCACATTTGTCTCAACAGATCTGCAGTAAGCTCGGTCTGTGTATCGTTCTATCATGCGGTGGCAATCAGACGCAGCTTATGGGGTTGACCGCTGTTGATACCGTGCGGTAAAATAATAAATAATAGCAAAGAAGAGGAGAATTTCACTGAGAAATTTATTGGACATGTAAAAATATATTTTCTGACTACGTTGCCAATTTATTCCGTGAACCCACTGTATTATCCTAAAATAAATAAAAAAAATGTATTATACTATCTTAAACATTTAAGAACATTTATGAGAACTTACCTACGGTTTCTAGAATGTTGCAATTCCGGTTGTTCTTTATCGACGGTTAAGGCATAATTAGATTAGTACTTAGTATTATTAATAGTTTTAACTTTGTAAATTGTACGTTTTCGGTCTGGAATATTTGCTAATAAGTGCAAGGGAGCGCGGAGTAAATAGATTATATCTCTATTAATGACCTATTATAGCGAATAAAGGCAGTGTATACCGATATAAGTTAGTACTTAGTTCAAATTGTATGTGCTATAAATTGTCTGTTTTATAATATTACCTATGAAAAGATAACTAGAAAAGATTTGCTATTAAAGAAAAAGAAGAAGATAAGAAGAAATAATAAAATATTTACTATTTCAGTCAATTTAAAGATATCGATTAGAATAAAGATTTAGAACCTGTAATGGGGGTTTTGCCCTTGCTATTTTAATTTACTTAGGTTGGCGGAAATGAAACAAAATAAAAAACAAATACATATATTCTTAATTTAACTGACAAAAGGCTCCGGCAGGGCGTGGTAAGCAAGTAATAAACCACATACATATACACAATCTTAAAAATTAACTACAAAAATTTTTAAGCTCACAAAGAGTTTGTTTAGGGCGCCACCCGCCTTTCTTTTTCGTTTAAATAGTTACACAAAAGTCTAAAAAAAGTTACACGCACTAGTGCCGTTGAAAGGGGGAAAGAACGGTTACTTGTCATTAAATTGTCTCGCACAGCTCAATAGCAAAGAAAGTCTAGGGGGCTTTCTCCACCTCTAGTTCATTAGACAGGCAAATCAGCCCGTTGATGCAAATTTATTTTTCAAATTCCCAGCTCGCACTCTAAGCGCAAGCTGGCTGTTTATTACTTAATAGGTACCTATTTAAACAATAATTGGAAGGAAGATAACCTTACCAGCTCGTATATCTTTCTTAGGCTACATACTTCGTAACTTCTTAACCATAACTCTCAGCCAAAATTTTCAACGTAGTGCCCGTAAAAGCAACGTACAATACACATAACTCACTGCTTGGACGTACCAGCCTTGTCTCTAACGCAACGTAAAGGTAGAGGTAACATAAAAATTACAACAGCAGCCAACAATCAGGTACACACCTCGCCGTGGCTACCCAGTGTCTGTCTTCAAAAACCTAATCGTCCTAGTACCAGCGTTCTCCCTTGTCCCCACACACCGCAGTGTTCTCGCTGGTGCACTAAAGGTCCAGTGGTCGCTTGGATTATATCTAGGACTTACAATTTATTTAAATCGGTTCTAGAATTTTTAAGGTTGACCTCAAACCAATTTATGCAATTAGCATTAATTGTAACGCAAATTAATTATATCTAAAAAATAGACCGTTACAAACCAAATAGTTTTAAATTATTTATGCCATCCCAAATTATCAATGTATACAGTCTACGGCTATATGGATATTTACCACAAGATAAAAATCGGTCCTTCTTTAATTCGTTTTTTTTTTAGTAAATTAGAATTTTACCGACTATTATTAAATAAATCGCTACAGCCATAAATGTGAAAATTGCATGAGCCTACGATACAAAGGGTGGTCAAAATTTATTTTACTGTCACCGACTCGGTGCTGTAGTTAGCTAGAGCGCGTGATGGTAGAACTAGAAATCTGTTTATGAGACCTGCGGGGTCAAATCGCTTCACCAGCACTGGCAATCTCGATGGGAATGGTTCTATAGTACAAAGACTACTATTGACATTTCTACTGCAAAAATAAACTAGAACCCAAAACTCCTTATTTTCACAAAGGTCTAGTTATATACCCATTCGGAAATTGTGTTTTTCATCTGAAATTTTACTAACAAGTGCAAGCGAACACGAACATTAGTATTTTAACGACCTGTACCTGGAAATAAGGACGGGGCAAGTATATTGTATACGCCGTCTTTATTCGCTATGATAAGTCGTTTAAATAGTTATACTCCATTTAGTCTGAGTTCGCCTGCGCTTACTTTTTTCTTGTCTACTCTGCGATAGCACACACTTAAATTGAAAACTCTCAGGATCACATAATAAGAGCGATTGAAATGAAAACGTATAGTTCTGTTTCGTTCAACGTTATGTATTTATTTTAACAGAATATTTTTAATTCGTTTTTAATTCAGTTATAAATTATTTCGAATTTTCCAGTTTTTATTTCACCTTCTTCGTTACGTTTTCTTTTAAAGTTGTTTTAAAATAAAATTTGTTTATCAATTTGTAGTACCAATTTCTAAAAGTGACGAAGTTCAGATGCTGCGTATTGCGTAACTACTTGAACCAATCACTAATTCATTTTTCACTTAAAACCACGTTAACGGAACTGAATATTGTACATATGAATATTCAGAATTCAGTTAACGTCAGAAGTCCCGAGTCGATATTGTATAGAAATATTGGTAACTAGTAACAAGTAACTATTAAAAATAACGGTTATGGATCGGTAACTAACGGTTATAACTAAAGCTGGCCGAGGTCACCTGGCCGACAGAGCCGTCATATGACTCATATGTTTACATCATATCATAATACTTGAATAAGTACAATAATTGGAAATAAATTTTAACAATAATGTTACATTTTATAAAAATTTGTATAAAACTCACCCTTTTAAGCAGATTTATGAAGTAGTTTGGTTGTCGTCATCACAAAGTGGGGAAGATCTATAGTATAATAGCATCAGGTATGTTTCTACAGCTGTCTCCGTCAGCGATGTTCGCTTTGGTGAAAAAATATGTTTGTATTTCGAAAATAACCGTTCGACATCTACGGATGTAATACAGGCATAAGTAAAACAATCTGTGAACTCACTTAACGAAGTTGTAGATGCACCATCACAAATTTGTCTTAATTTGCTAAAATCAGGATCTTTCTGTAATACACTCTCGAATTTTTCACTAACGTGATTATTTTTTGCGTCATTTATAGCCTGTAGCTGTGTATTTACGTCGTCCACTATTTGCACTAACGACAACGAACTATTTTGCAATTTTTCTATTGCGTCGTGTAGTCCTCTATAATTGTTATTAATAGTTTTTAAATCTGTTTCAAGGGAAACGTCTTGAAAGCTTGTCTGGCTTTCCCTAATAGCTGCAGCCTCGTTAGGGTTGAACTGTGGTATCACAGCTTTTATTTGTTGAAAATATTCAGCATAATAAAAAGCCGCTTTCAACCACGTTCCCCAACGTGTAAGAATCGGCTCTGGTGGTTCAGGATGTCTGTGAAATGCTCGAAGCCGTTTAGGAGATTTGAGAAATATTTTTTTTGTATTTGCTACTAATGCATCTACCTCTGGAAAACATTTTCGAATTGTTTCTGCCACAAGATGTAACGCATGCACTTTACACGTAATATGTAAAAACCTACAATTGTCTCTTTGAAGAGAACGGCCTACCACGCGCATTTTCGCGGCACCATCAGTCACAAACATCAATACTTGACTTGTTGAAAGTTCAAATTTTTCGAATGTCTCCAACACAACACGCGTAATTATTTCGCCAGTACACGCAGTTAATCTTTTACTAGCTAGTAAAAATGGAAATGTTGGTTTACGAGGGTCCAGTACACGTACATAATATTTAAAATAGAATTTTTTTTACAATCTGTCGTCTCGTCAATACATAACCAGAGCCGTGTATTTTTAATCCACATTTAATCCTATTTACAATGTCTTCACGAACAGCTGGAATATATCTACGTAACGATGTACGACTTGGTAAGTTCACCTGGGGATTGTATTTATTCCAAAACTCCCGAAATGGTCGTTTGTCCAGTATGTGTAGCGGAATATTACAGGCTATTAACATTAACAATAAATCAAACATAAACTGAGTTGTCAAAGGCATGCCATTTTTTTTATTTTGATGTTGCACGGTATTGATATTACGACGACAATCTGTTTTGTGCCAGCACATTAAGTCTTCATTGCAAACTTTACAAATTATTTTGCATCCGTCATAGAATAAATCCGGAAATTCACTGAAAATTTATTCACCATGTCCGCGTACGGTCGTTTTTTATCCTTTGGCACGTTTGACATTATGTATAATTTATAGGTACAACCTCACGCATTAACCTTTCAAATAAGACTGCAGCGTAAATCACTTCTAAATCGGCACATGTGACGCCAGCGCAAGACCGTGGCTGTACTCCAGCCACCTCGGCCAGCTTTAGTTATAACCAGTTACGATAAAATAACTACACTCATTTCCAAAAAAAGTGACGCACTTAATTTTTGACCTAACTCTTTTCCTTTTTTTTTTTAAAAACCAGTGGTTCGATTTTTATTTATTTTTTTTATTTGTTGGTAGGTAATTCCTTTGTCTTTCAAAAAAAAAAAAAAAGGTGGACATTTTTTTAAAGCCTCCTGGATGGTAGTGGAAAAACTCGAACCATGTTTTTTTCTTAATTTTTGACTCACCCTGTATGTTAATCAAGTAATGGTATAGAAAGTGCTTGATTTATCTCTAAATTGTCCGAATTACAGCTTTTTTTGCTGAAACCTTGCGTATATCCCACAAATTTATTTCGTTGTAGGATCACATTGCCTTTAAAAAAAACAATTGCCGTTGCCATAGCAATTAATTTGTTGTATGCCTCAATATTTGACTCTTTGTCGTTGTGTCATTAATTAAGTTTCATTAAAAAAAGTTTTAGAGACTAAAATTACATAAAATGCCTCAAATAAATCCTGAACAAGTAGCAAGATTAGTTGCTTTAGTAAACGATGGGCGTAGTAAACGTTACGCCGCTCGTGCAGTGGGAGTCCATGAAGCAACTGCTCGTAGAGCGATCCACAAGTACGAACAAACAGGAAGCGCTGCTCGAAGGGTGGGTTCTGGTCGCCCTCGAAAAACTTCTCCAAGAGATGATCGCTTCTTGAGATTGCGGATATTACGGGACCGATAAAATACTGCGGTAAATGTTCAGCAAGATCTTCGCCTAATTCGTGGTGTTGCAGTAAGTAAGCAGACGGTATGTAGACGTCTAAAAGAAGTTAATTTAAAAGCTAGGAGACCTGCAAAAGGTCCTAAATTATTGCCCAAACATCGTGCTGCTAGAAGAAATTTCGTTCAAAATTATGGAGAATGGAATATTCCTGAATGGTCGAATGTCTTGTTTACGGATGAGTCAAGGTTTTGCCTTAACATGGTGGATGGAAGAAAAAGAGTGTGGAGAAGGACTGGTGAAAGGTTTAATCAGAATTTAATAACAGAATGCGAAAGTTTTAATGGTGGGTCGGTTATGGTGTGGGGAGGGATTTCAATGAATGGAAAGACACCCCTTCATGTTTTTCCGGTGAGACGGACGTTGACAGGCCTAATCTACATTGACATTTTACAGCAGTATGTCTTACCTCATGCAGAGTTAGTGGGCAATAATTTTATACTGATGCAGGATAATGCCCGACCACACACCGCAGCAATAGTGCGAAACTTTTTAGAAGCTACGGGTATCACCACATTAGAGTGGCCTGCGAGAAGCCCCGATATGAACCCTATAGAACATTTGTGGGATGAATTAGGGAGAAGGGTACGTTCTCGCGAGAGGCCTCGGAAAGTCTCGCAGAAATGGCAGATGCATTAGTGGAAGAATGGGATCGTATACCAATGGAAACGATATGAAACCTAATTTCCAGTATGCCACGTAGATTAGAAGCTCTTAGAGCTAGGGGTGGCAATACACAGTATTAAGCAGTTATCCCAGTTTATAATTTTGTGTTTAATAAAAATGTTTTTTACAATTCGTATCAGTTTATTTCACTACAAAACTGTTTCTCGATAAATTCAGAAAGTTGGTAATACGCAAGGTTTCAGCAAAAGAGCTGTAATTCGGACAATTTTACAGATAAATCAATGAATAAAAAAACAAAATGCTCGTAAAAGAAGGGTCTTTCATACAGAGTGTAAGCACTTTCTATACCATTACTTGATTGACACACAGGGTGAGTCAAAAATTAAGAAAAAAACATGGTTCGAGTTTTTCCACTACCATCCAGGAGACTTTGAAAAAATTTCCACCTCTTTATTTTTTTTTTTTTTGAAAGACAAAGGAATTACCTACCAACAAATAAAAAAAAATTAAAAATCGACCCACCGGTTTAAAATAAAAAAAAAGGAAAACAAGTTAAGTCAAAAATCAAGTGCGTCACTTTTTTTGGAACTGAGTGTACTTAGGGCATCATTATTAAAAACTCTATACTGAATATGAGTAAAGCAAACCTGGGCTTTGTATACCAAGAATCGCCTAGGATCTTCAAGCATAGCCCAAGGTATGAGTCTGTAGCTAACTGAAATTTTTGGTAATCAGATGACCCTTTGAGATAGCCTAATCGGCACTCAGTCTGTCTGTCAAATGGAAACTTAGGCCTAATTATTATTTATTGTTTTGTGTGAAGTGGGTGTGATACAAATAGAAATATTAGAACGCTTGCATATGCAAAGATTCACTGTTTCCCATATCTCAACCCGTCGTAGGCTGATCTAGATGCGCAAGTGCAAGGGAAATAAAAAAATAAATAAATAACACTATGCAATACTTTTGCTCATGAGTGTATATTGTGGCAAATTACCTTTCCTAATATACAAATATAACATTGAGCACTGTGGACTCTATACACACTAGCGAGTGTTAAAACGATTTAATATTTTTTACGGTGTAGCGAATCCCATGATAAACACCAGTCCACGAAAGTAACTACTACGTGGTCGTATAAGGCAAGGCCAACTGCAGAAGAGGGAAATACGTTCTTAGTTGCCTATAAATTATATACGACAAACCTCGACTACACGCAGAGATCCTGGTTAACGATCTGTAATATATGCAACCAACTGATATTTCCGGCAAATGGTTACTACCAGCAATGTACTTATAAAGATACCGCTTTTCAGGTAGTAATTTCGCGAACGTCAGTGTAGCCAAAAATGAGGTGAGAAGTTGACAATAATTAGGTAGTGATTGAAAATATTTGGAAGTTGTTCAGAATTAAAAACTGAGTAAAAAAGTTTCAGATTCAACAAAAGCAAGTATGCAAGCAAATTAAAAAACAATTTAAAAAAGTGCGTTGCGGCCCTTCACCAAACACACTGAGAAATCCGTTACAGATTCGTCAAAACTTGTAGAGGATAAAATTATCCAAAAAAAAGTCCACTTCGGTATATATTTATCTTTTATAGTTTAGTCGTAAGACGCTCGCAAAGTTGAGTATTCATTACTCGTGGCATGCGGAAGCGGCTGTATTGACACTCACAGTTGCTTAATTTATTATGTACATTTTGTAACTCTTGAAACGAGTCCAATGGATGTTCTACGTATTGTGGAGAAATTTTCCGCAACGGAAATAAATGTTTCGACCAATAATTCAAATTTTGATTTGGAAATTATAATGGAAAAGTACCAGAA
>JANEYF010001444.1:22500-87066 GCA_029963845.1 Rhamnusium bicolor | reverse complement strand
ATATATATACACACAGACTAGGAAATGTTAGTAATCTTTTCTCAATAAATTTATTATGTATATACTTGCCTAATTTTTACACACCTCCTCAAAATTCTTTTCATTCTTATGACACAAGAGAAAATACCAAGATCAGGATTAATATGCTAAGACTTACAGCCAGTCGTCATGGGTGGAATTATTTTGGTCCTATATTTTTTAATTTATTACCTGAACTTGTAGCACAATTATCTATATGTGGATTCAAGTCTTCAATAAAAGAGTTCCTTATTAAGAGTGCTTTTTATAATATTGAGGAATACCCAGATTGTGAAAATTTTGTATTCTAATTTAAAGTTTATTATGTACCCTTGATGTATTTTTGGTGTTTCTTTGAAAATTGTACAATTGTCTCATATTTATAGGTTTGTATAGTTTATAATATTGTTTTCTTTTATGTATCTTCTATTTAAAATGCAAATGAAATTTTTCATATTTTTTCTTATTTTTTCATATACAGTAATAATTTTAATATGTAACGTTAATGGGTTTTTGTATGTTCTGTTGATCATTGTATAACCATCTTTGATGTGTTATTTGTATTGGAGTACCTTCTATTGACATATGTAAATACTTGTATATTTTAACATGAAATAAACTTACTTACTTACAGTATAAAATATAAAGAAACTAAGTATAGGTATTTATTATTATCATGTTAGATTTAAAAGGATGTTTATGTAATACCCAATAATTATTTAATTATTTTTTTTTCTAGAAATGCATAAATATGAAGCAAATAAAATGTCAGATTTTTTTAATTATTGCATTAAATTTTTGATCTTAGAAGGTTTCGATTTATCAGTGCTATCATATAATTTTTCTGTTATATAATTGCATTTTCAGTATTTAAATCAACCCCGGAAGACCCTGGCAGTATCTTCACCTCAAGATGATAATCTGCGCACTGTCAGGGTTGCCAGTTGTAGTAGAGTACCCACCCGGAGCCCTCCAAGAATCTAATTTTGTGTCTTGGCCAATCATGAAGATAAGATACCACTCACCAGGACCCCGTGTTGTCTCCAGATGCTGCCATGTCCCAATACTGAGGGAGCAGTTCTGAAGAGCCAGCATTGTAAGGACTCTGCTAAGGTTGGTCTCTTGACTTCTCAAACAGAAGCCAACCCACTCTGGCCATAGGGCATCAGCTGCTTGCAAAGCATAGAAAAGGCATATCACTCGATCAAAGTTGCCCAATCCTCCAGCCAGCGCCTGGAGGTTTCATCCCCAGCGATATCAGGTACCAGCTCGAGACCCACCATAGTCCACAACATCTCCAAGAGATGGTCTCTCAAGCACTCTTCCTCCTCAAGTGTAATAATACCACCTCCACGGCTAGGCATTGTGACAACCTGATCTTCTCTCCCTGGCAGCAGAACTATAGATGGCCAGTTGTAGCCCGGCCCTTGAAGTCTGCAGGTTTGTTGCTCCTGTGATTCCCTAATGTAAGGGAGACACATGGGTCGCTTCGCCTGCTGACCTTGAGGGTGCCCGGATCTCCCTGGCTCGCTTGTTCTATCGTTCTTGGGGATTTGGTTGGGGGTCTTTGCAGACTCCCTAGTTCCTCTAGCTCCCATACCGAAGCAGGAGCCGAAGAGAGTGAGATTGCT
This sequence comes from Rhamnusium bicolor, assembly GCA_029963845.1. Lineage (NCBI taxonomy): Eukaryota > Metazoa > Arthropoda > Insecta > Coleoptera > Cerambycidae > Rhamnusium > Rhamnusium bicolor. The sequence goes on along the minus strand of JANEYF010001444.1, from coordinate 85,417 downwards.
TGCCTTTTGGCCTCTTTTCATTCCTTCTTTCTCGCCTACCCTATTTTAGGGTCCTTCGTGTTAGGGGGTCGGTCTGCTCTATGCACCTGCCAGCCAGCCTGGTGCGCCTGGCTTTCCTTAATGGGGTGCCAAAAGTTAGGGGCCAGCTGGCTGGTGCACGCCGAAAAAGGAGCTGCCAGCTCTGCCGGTTAAAGTGATTCGCCCCGCACTGAACTATTAGCCTTCTGTTCCCTCCTCTTGCTTCTGGCTCTCATAGAAAGGCTTTCATTTTTTCTCTTCTCTTTCTGAGGGCATTCTTGGTTGCTTCGTCCCAAGATGATGAAGAGAGGAGCCCTTCTGACCAGTGGCGGTTGGTGGATTTAGGTTATACAATATCTCGGTATTGGAGCATGGAACACAAGCAATATTTTAAGGCACAACTATTAGTACTTATTGAAGAAGTTTTGCAGAAAGAAAAATTGTACTGATAGTTGTGCCTTCAAATATTGCTTGGGTTCCATGCTCCAATACTGAGATATGGTACAACCTAAATCCACCAGCCGCCACTGCTTCTGACCAAGTAATGTTATTGTGTATGGCTACGTGAGGTGTATGTTAGTGATGGGAATAATTGGGAAATTTTTCATAATCAAGATATTAGTAATATCGAGTATTTCATAATTGAATAGCGAATAGCTAATAGTAGTGTTTTTAAAGTATAGTTACCCAACCTTAAACACAGCGGCCACCACAGCCGCAGCCCACACACACTGTTTCTGCTCCTTGTCATTAGTTATGAATTAGTTAACCTTTCCGCTCAACAGTACCGTGCACAATAATCATAATCCATAATTTTTTAGTGCAATTTCTCCCTTACACTCTACACATTTCATAAAGACTGTAAAAGCTTTAATACAGGAAATATATTCCATTTCCAAAATGTTTAAATATATATTTTTTTACTATTTTTTGTTATTCATATTATTTGTCAAAAACACACCCTGATTGTTCCTTTGACAAGTTACAGATGTAAATATTTTTTTCCCAATAATATATTGGGCAAGCGTACTATTTTTTGGATTTCATTAAAGCTTAGAAAAATTATTCATATGGTGGTAACTCCCAAAAAGGAGAAAAATTTACAGTTACAACTGTCTATATTGTTTACAAGTACTACACCTTTGACTGTTTGTGATTTACTTTTATTAGTTAATAACATATCTTTGCAAAATATTGTTATATTAATGGACTATGTGGACTATAATTCCAAAATGTGCCTAGAGATGGCTTTACCGATATTACAATCTAAAGTAAATAGCTAGGGCAGACTGAACTTAAAAAGAAGGATTTAGAAATCTTCGAGAAGGGTCAGGGATATTCAAAAAAGTTCTAGACTACATAGATGTATAGTGTGTCTCACTTAAGAGTGTCATAGGGTAATAATTCTGTTGTTTTTTGTCTGATTTAATTCAAACTGGTCTCAAAAGATAAAGGTCACCAAGTTCTATTTAAGACCACAAAATCACTCTCCGCAAGGCCATCTACGATGCAAAATTATATGAAAGAAGACAAAAAATCATAAGCATTTTTTAATCAAAAAATTTTATTAACAAAACTTGTTCGAAATCATTCAAAAACCCTGAATCCAAAGTTTAGTTAAATTATAAAAAAAAAAATGAAGTTATGAGGAAAAAAATTCCAGTCCCAAATTTCTCGTTTTGATAAGCCAGCTCTGACTCCTTTGTACTAAAAGAAAATTTTGTAAATGTCAGATTAGTTGTCAAGTAAATCTGTTGGCACTGTGTCTGATTTTTTGTATTCTAGCATATTTTATTTCAATTAAAATGCTTACAACTGCGGAAAAAGTGGAAATTGTTAGATTAGTTGGTGATAATTCTCGTACAGCAAGGGAAGCTGCTACAGAATTTAATAACCGGCATCTAGATCGACCCCCAATAGACCTTGTAAAAGTTTGGCGAATTAATAATTTATTGAATAGAACTGGCAAAGTGTGCAACAAACAAGAACAACGTGTGAGGGATCATGTTAGAGATGCAGAAATTCTTCAGTTTGTGAAAGAAAATCCAAGGTGTAGCCTAAGGAGAATGTCCACAATTTTAAATGTACTCAAGGATACAATTTGGTGATGCTTCCATCGATATAAATTACGTCCCTTCAAGCCTGTTTTCTTACACACATTAGAAGGAGACGAAGAAAGGCAGCTGGAATATTGCTTTTGGTGTCAGGGAGAGTTTTTGAACAACCCTAATTTTTTTTTAAATATTTTAATCTCAGATCAAGTGACATTTACAACTAATGGCACAGTTAACTCTCAAAATACTCGAAAATGGTCCGTTGAAAACCCTCATTGGGTTGTAAACTGTAGACGCCAGTATTCAGAAAAGCTGAATGTGTGGTGCGGTATTTTGAATGAACAAATAATTGGACCATATTTCTTTGAGGGAAATTTAAATGCGGAACGTTTTCTAATTTTTTTGCAAACTGAATTTTCAATCGTAATTGAAAACTTGCCCCTTATGGCATACAACAATCTGATATATCAACTTGATTGAGCCCCAATCCACAATGCAATGGTAGTACGAAATTGGCTAAATGACAACTTTCCCCAAGAGGTGGATTGGAAGAAATAGCCCTTTTATTAATTGGCCTCTGAGGTTACCTGACCTCACGCCATTGAACTTTTTTTTATGGAGGTTTTTAAAGAATATAGTCTACAAGACGCAGCCACAAAATAGACTACAAATGAAAAACCGGATTAGGCAAGCTTGCGCTGAAATTACGCCTGCAACCCTCTGAAAAGTTATGAACAACAACAGAAATCGAATTGAGGCATGCATTAGGGCTGATGGAGGTTTGATGGAATATAATATTTAATTCTCTTGGTTGTATTTATTATTCATTTGTGTAAATTGTGTTTCAAAAAAATAAATTAGAAATAGTTTTTATTAAAATGCCTAAAATGATTTTTTTTTCATCAAAACCTCATTTTTTTAGAATTTAACTAAACTTCGGATTCAGAGTTTTTCAATGATATCGAACAAGTTTTGTTAATAAAAGTTTTTGATTAAAAAATGCCTACTATGATTTTTTTGATTTCTTTCATATAATTTAGCATCGTAGATGGTCTTGCATTTAAAGATGGATTGATTTTGTGGTCTTGCCTTGGTGACCTCTATCTTTTGAGACCAGTTTGATTTAAATCGGCCAAAAAACAAAAGAATTATTACGCTGTTACACTTAAGTATATGAGGCATAAAATGGGTTAAGGAATTCAGTACCGATTAGGAATTCTGCGAATAAAGAAGAAAATAATTTAGAGACTGAACTAACGATTTCTAATTGTTTATAGTCAAGTAATTCATTAAGTTGTAATTGTTAATTATTAGTTAGTTAATAAAGTAGTGAGTAAGTGTTATCAGAAGTTTCAATCAACAAATCCACGGTTTGAAGTATTTGTGGGGACAGCAATCACAATTATATTTATTATGTTGATATATTTTGTCGGAACTAAATTGGATAAAAATATAAGAAAATCACAATTTCTCATTAAGTCGAAATTTGGACAGACAATATTTATTGTCTTCTGTCAAAACATCAACTTAACAAGAAATTGAGGTTTTCTTAGATTTTTTATCCAATTTTGTCACAGCAATACTGATATGATGGGTGCCTTGGCCCTTATAAAAAATTTGTTTGGACTATCTACATACATAAGTAAAAAACAATTTATTTGTTTTGAAATTATAACTATTTTTATTTTATAAAAATTTTTTTTAACTATATTTTACCATTGCTTTGTGCATGCCAAGTACAAAAATCTGACATTTTATGTGCTTCTTATTTATGCATTTCTAAAAAAAAAACATTATGTAATACCCAATAATTATTTTATTATTTTTTTCTAGGAATACAGAAATTAGTGCAGATAAATCACAAAATAACATAGTTATATTATTTACCATCACTTGTGATTTGTATTATTGAACTCTCCCAAGGTTTGGTGCTGGAAAATTATAAATAATATCCAAATTCTACCCCACTTTAAATTCTCCTGTTTCAGATTCCCTTTTAAACATAATTTTGTGTTTCATGTAATTGCAGTAAAGGATGTAAGCCAGTAAACAACAGTCGTATAATTGGTGTAAATCGTTTTGATACTTTCAGTTAATCCAAGAACTTTTTCGCATTAACATGATGCTCATTGGCTGTTTATACAATCCGGATATGCTAGTGAAACTAAATTTTTATGAACCATTATAAGAACAAAGCATCATTTACTCCATCATCTGGATGATTTGGCGATTGATACAAAAATTCAATGAATATACCAAACACCGTTTTCTCCTCAATTTTTTATTTTTTTTTTAATGAAGATAGACACGGCAGGATTACAAACTTGTTGGTAAAGATATCTTTCAACCTTATTTACCCATCCCTCTGTTCCTCCGATTCTTTGAAAATAAACTACCCGGTAAGACTGCATATGCCACCCACTGCTTTATTACGAAATGGTTCTCTAAGTGAAAAATTTAAATCAGAATGTTTGTGTTTAGTTTTTTTGATCAGAGCAAAACTACAATTACACTTATTTTTTAACTAATTCTTATCTTTTATTTCACTTTTAAGGTTTTTATAGGTTCTCATTTGACTTAAATCAATTTATAAATTACTTTTACACTCGCAAAATAACAAAGGAAAGACAAATGTATTCAGTATAACAAATTTATTTATTTATCAATCAAAATTCTTTATCACACAGATAATAAAAGTACCTAATTTTCCTGATGCCCTATGAAAACTTAATATTCAAATATCTATTATATTACTAACTTAATGTTCATTACTTTTTTATTTAATTCTCAATGCAATACTATTTTAATAAAATTATTAAATGTCATCATTTAATTTATTCCTTTGTATATTGTCAGATTAAACTTTTACCTATTTAATAATCTTCTTGATTTCTTACTTCAATCCTATTCCTTTATTTATTCTAATCTTCTCCTTTTACCAATATTGCTTCTTATTTATCTTCCTTTTATTTACTATTTACCTATATAAATAAACACCATATTTATATTTTCTTAATACTTTTATGATTCCTCTTTCAAATTAAATTAAAATTATTTTCCCATCATTCATATTCAATTCTCCATCAAAATTTATAAAAATTCATCTTTCAAAATCTAAATTATTCAACTTCTTTCCAAAATTTCAATTTTTTTAATACTTATTAATTTTTTTCCTTGACGACCTCCTTTCTTTTCTTTTTTAAAGTTCACTAAAATCTTTATTAATAAAGGCTACCACGCTTGAATTCAGCACGAGAGCGCTAGTGTAGGGTATGGTCTGTTACTGAACGTTAATGTTTACTATGGCTTTTTAACGCGAGAGGTTTTTCGTAATTTTTATAAAAATTAGCTGAAAAACATTTAACACAATGATGGCAGAAGGGGAAAGTAGTACTTTACTTGCTCAGTAGGGAAATTATTGTACCTATCAAAGGTGTCTTATGTCATTAAAGTTAGGTTATATCAAGCATGAGCATGATGAAAACAACGAATGTGCATGATTATTACTTACGATTTTCTGTAGTAGACTCATTTGGTAACGCATAATTGTTAGGGCAAAATGTTCCATACAAACACACAAATGTTTCGAAGGAGTAAAGTTACCCCTGCGAATCGCTATCAACCACTGTTTTAGGCGAGTTTTATCTCTCGGAAGCATATGTCCGCCTTTTGTTTCCGAACAAAATGGAACTGCACAACACTGAGGCACAATTAACAAGTTTTTTTTTTGTTTTCTGGTGTACGAAATGATTTTATTAAAAACCTATAAACTTTTTCCGCGCCAACTGGTGAGCCTAAAAATGTTAGCCCCATGGAAAAATAGTTTTTATCTCTGGTGAACCCTCACTTCATCTATCATTAAAGTTTGTCACTTTGACATTGACTTTTTTTATTTTACTTGACACAAAGTTTAAAGTTCTGTCCTTTTGATAATGACTTATTTCTAACCTCATCAAGTTCTGTCATTTGCAGTGGCGGCTGGTGAAATTTAGGCTGTCATATCTCAGTATTGGAGCATGGGACCCAAGCGATACTTAAAGGCGTAACTATCAGGACTAAATGAGGAAGTTTTGCAGAAAAAAAAATTGCGCTTGAAATTTGCGAAAAAAAAGTTGGAAAAAATTTGTGCCCCCCAGGTTATTTTTTAAACGATTTGTAAAATATTTGTGAAACATTTTTTTTCAGAATCAGGTGGAAAATATAAGTTCACATTTCAAATTTCATCGAAAAATATTGGTTTTCTATAAAGTTACACCGTTTTGAAGTTTGCAAAGTGAAAAATGAATCTAAAATAAAATTTCAAAACGGTGTAACTTTATAGAAAACCAATATTTTTCGATGAAATTTGAAATGTGAACTTATATTTTCCACCTGATTCTGAAAAAAAATGTTTCACAAATATTTTACAAATCGTTTAAAAAATAACCTGGGGGGCACAAATTTTTTCCAACTTTTTTTCGTAAATTTCAAGCGCAATTTTTTTTCTGCAAAACTTCCTCATTTAGTCCTGATAGTTACGCCTTTAAGTATCGCTTGGGTCCCATGCTCCAATACTGAGATATGACATAGCCTAAATTTCACCAGCCGCCACTGGTCATTTGGACATATACTTTCTTTTAATCTATCATTAACTTCTCTCATTCTGACATTGTCTTTTACAATTGCATTTCACTATAAACCTGATATTTCCCTGCAATAACATTTTTAATATACCTTATCTAACTTAAAATTAACACACTAAAAAATCTTTATTTTATTATATTATTATATAAATGTTTTTATTGTCTTTAATACTTTTATAACTATATTTATCTACTTTGCTTTCCTTACAAAGTATGTAACTACATTATAATGTATATATTGTTTTTTAGACATTTTCTCTAGCAGGATTGGGTGCTGGTGTAACAGAGGCGATTTTAGTAAATCCCTTCGAAGTTGTCAAAGTAACACTGCAATCAAATCGATCACGTTCCACGGAACTTCCAAGTACATGGACAGTTACAAAACAAATAATTGCAGAAAATGGGTTAGGATTTAGAGGATTAAATAAAGGAGTTACAGCAACGATTGGAAGGAATGGGATATTTAACATGATATATTTTGGATTTTATCACTCTGTAAAGGGATTTCTACCTGAATATAAGGTAATATATTTTATATTTTGTATTATAGTACTTGAAAACTTAGAATACTGCTCTTAGTTTTGTACCACTTGATTTACAGATTTTAATATTGAACTTAGTTGCAAATTTTTAATTATTATTTGTGAAACATTTTGGCCTGCTAAAAATGTTTTTAGCATATATAGTATTTTTAACCAGCTGCAAATGACTAAAATTTTTTTTATATGTTTTCAGTTTACCAAAGATTTTTCAAGCCTTGCTGATTGTTTACTTAACCTCTCATACTTAAGTTATAATTGGACTGCTATTAACATTTTTCTATTATTTCATATATTTTATGAACTAGAACAATATTTTAATGTTTGGGTATCTAATTATAATAATAATAATAAGCCAGACACATGCAGGAAATGCCACCAATACAGAGAAACAACAGAACACATAACAGGAGGGTGCAAACTACTAGCGGGAACAGAGTATACACAACACAGCAGCAAAGATTATACATCAAGAACTTGCAGTTAAACATCAACTCATAAAAACACACACACCATACTACAAATACACACCCGAAAACATACTGAAAAATGAGGAATATAAATTATACTGAGACAGAACACTACATACAGATACAACAGTCACAAGCAACAGGCCAGATATCACACTTATCAAAAAAGCAGAAAAGAAAACATATAATAGACATTGCAATACCAAACGATACAAACATCATACACAAAGAGCAGGAGAAAATTACCAAATACACACCCTTAGCAATAGAACTGAAAGAGCTCTGGAAACAAGAAAGCATAACAATAGTACCAATTATTATGTCCGTTACAGGTATCACAACAAAGAACTTCCCCAACCACATTAGAACATTAGACATACACACAAACATTCATACAAGCATACAAAAGGCAATTTTACTTAAAACAACATCAATAGTCAGAAAATTCTTACAACAATAAAGGAATAACATGTGACTTGGTCAAGACCCGTCACATGTCACAATACCACTAAACGTGAGAAACACGAAATAATAATAATAATAATAATAAGGGACGTGGGGAACTTTGGGATGACTTGCTGACCTGCCGCGAGGGTAGCGAACCTGAGCGAAGGGGATACATGGCGCGATTGCATGCACTTTGGTGCGAAATGCATCCAGAGCATCGTGCCTTCTCTCAACAACACCTGAGAGATCAAGTATCCTTTCTGCTCAGGACAGGTTATGTAAGGACACCCCGTCAGCCGGAAGAACTGCCAGCCGCAGTTCCACCGCGGCAATTATCAGCTGATGGGGAACATCCTTCAGAGTTCACCGACGTAGACTTAAGGACGAGGGTTAGCCTTAACACCAGGGCTAACCTAAAGCCACAAGACCTGGCTAGAATGGACGTGGTCATCGATGAGTAAGTTCCGGAAGATGCAGACATCTGGCAAATCAACTGTGCCGTGTACAACGCCGCGAAGCAACTCGTCCCCCGTGAGAGATCAACCAATCACGGGGTCGAGAAAGCCAAGCGGCGTGTACAGAAAATCGAGGGCAAGATACAGTCGGCCAGACAACACGCTTCTCGGATCCAGAGTGTGGTGGAATATAAGACGACTGGTAGAGTTTTTACTCCCAGAATCCAACGCATAGCAGCCGGGTTAAGACGTCAACACCATACTCTAAATCTGACAGTGATGCTTACCATCAAGCAGCACTGTCTAGATAGGATCCGAGCGCTCATGGCAATAAAGAAAACATTGAAGAGGCGGGTGAGGAGTATGGAACAAAACAATTTGTTCCGTACGAATCCTTCTCGCCTCTTTCAAGAGCCACAGCGTGTTGTAGATAATCCGCCGAGTGTAGAAGATATCGAAACCTTCTGGAAGGGAAACTACGAAACGACGCGTCCATTCAATAGCGACACTCCATCAATTGCACACTTCGAGGCTCTGTGTCACAGACATCTTGAAGAGTTAGAAGAAGTGTGCCTGGCAATCAGTACGGAGGAAGTCCAACAAGCACTTGTTGGTACCAAGAACTTCGCTGCCCCGGGCCCAGACGGCATTAACAACTGGTGGTGGAAGAAATTTCCTTCCACTCACCGCCGTCTGGCGCGAGTTTTCAACTCATGGTTGAACAAGGGGCAGCAGATTCCGGACTGGTTCGTCGAGGGACGTACTGTGCTTATCCCCGAAAGGGGGATCTTTCCGACCCGAGGAATTATAGGCCAATCACTTGCCTCAACTCCTGCTACAAGATATTTACACGTATCCTGTATCCTAGGACACTGAGGTCTGTTGATCCGGTCTTCCAGCAGATACACGAACAGCGTGGTGCTAAGAAAGGCATGGCAGGTTGCAAGGACAGCCTGCTGATAGACCGCTGTATTACACGATTCTGTGCAATACAAGCGGAATCTATCGATGGCCTGGATTGATTACCGCAAGGCATTTGATACATCACATGAGCTATTGTTGTACTTGCTCGAATGTCTTGCGGTACCAGCACCACTAGTGAGATGCATAGAACAGCTGCTGCTGCTCTGGAAGACCCGCTTCACCATAACATCAGGTGCACAGCGGGTCACGACAGAGCAGGTGGCATTTAGGAGAGGAGTTTTCCAGATTTGGTCTTCCGAACTTTCGGGGAAGAACAAGGTGTCTGCAACTAATATGCTTGCTGTTCCGGTCCTGCTCTACTCCTTCGGAGTAGTAAAGTGGACAGTAGAGGAGCTGTGCCAATTAGATGGAGATACCTGCAAGATGATGAATATTCACAGAAGTATTCATCCTAGATCGTCCGTTCCTCGTGTGTACCTCCCACGTCAACGGGGGGGGCCGAGGACTCTTGAGCCTGGAGTGTACGCATGGCAGAGTTGTACTGAGTATGGCATGTAACATACTCAGGAGCTCGGATGCCCTCTTGCGGTTCGTAAAACATCACGAAACTGAGCAAGATTGTTCAAGGCAGTAAAAAGAGCCGCAGATGAACTCGGTTTCGCATTTGACATCAGGCGAGGAGGCCGGCGAGAGTGCTGATGTTGCGTCAGTCACCGAACTTCAGCCAAATCGTCTGAAAGCCCGAATTAGAGCTGCCGAGCAGGAAAATCTGTTTCGGCAGCACGTCGATAAACCCCAGCATGGTGTCTTCTATAAAAACATAGAAACGCTGGGTTTATCGACCAGGCTGACATTCGCCTTTCTAAGGTCAGCCGGGCTTAAGTCAGAGACCGAGGGAATTATTATGGTCTGCCAAGATGGTGTTATCAACACCTTGGTCTACCGTAGCCGCGTGTGGCGTGTAGAGGTTCCTGATATCAACTGCAGGACCTGCCATCTGGCGCCGAAATTGCTCATGCTTTTACTATCTGCATGCCCCATATACGCGATTTCGGCCTACATCCACCGATATAACGCGGCGTTACGAGTGCTATACTGCCATCTAAGGCACTCGTATGGGGTAGACCAGACATCAGTGCTGCCTTACGTCCCCGGAGATATTGAGTCCGTTGTCGAGAACGAGAAATGCCGGATATACTGGAACTACTCGTTTCCGACGGTCAGGTTAATTCAAGCCAACAAACATAGTCCTCCTCGACCATCAACTCAAGGTGATGTATGTCATCGAGTTCTCTGCACCTGCGAAGAAAAACATCACCTTGAAAGAGGAGGAGAAACGGACCAAATACTGCGATCTCCGGTACGAGCTCCAAGTGCTGTACCCAGGCTACTCGGTAAAAATGGTCGCCCTAATAATCGGTGTACTCGGAGGGATAAAGCCTACGCTGCTCTCGGAACTGAAGATCATACCGGCCTGCCAAAAATCAGCCAAATGCAGAAGGCGGTCATTCTCGGTTCTCTCCGTCTGCTTAGGGCACATGATTCTGGTATCTACAGTCACTAACCCTGCGGGATGTGGGGAGTGGCTGTAGTTAATGCGCCGGCGCGACTCCCGTGAGGCGTTGGAGGCCACGGGAGGACTGTCCGGCATCGGATAATCCGAAAAAAAAAAAATCATCCTGAGGACCCATAACTCTGGTTCCAAACAGAGGACAGACCCCTCATAATCGACCTCAATCGGATGGAGGTCAGCGACAGATGGGAGGAGCCTCATCGGACGGCCCGAACGATGAGACACTGCAATTGTACATGGACGCTTTAAGTGGACGAGGGAACTAAGGGACGACTTGCTGATCTGCTACGATAGCTGTGAACCTTAGTGCAGGGGATACATGGCGGAGTTATATGATATCTGGTGTATCATGCACCCAGAATATTGCACCTTCTCTCAGCAATATCTGAGAGACCAAATATCCTTGGGCAGGACAGGTTATGTAAGGGCGTCCCATCAGCAAGAAGAACTGCCAGCGGCAACCCCACTCGGCAATTAGCAGCTGATGGGTACATCCTGTAGAGTTAACTAATGTGACTTAAGGACGAGGGTTAGCCATAACACCAGGGCTAGCCTAAAGCCACAAGACTTGGCTAGAATGGACGCGGTCATCGAGGAGGAACTTCCAGAAGATGCAGACATCTGGCAAATCAACTCTGCCGTGTACAACACCTCTCGTCCCCCGTGAGAGGTCAACTAACACTTTAAACGAGGTCGAGAAGGCCAAGCGGCGTGTACAAAAACCGAAGGCGAAATACAGTCGGCTAGACAACACGCTACTCGGATCCAGAGTGTGGTGGAATATACAAAAAAATGATAGTCTTTACTCCCAAGATCCAGCGCATAGAAGCCGGACTAAGACGACAACACTACACTCTAAATCTGGCAGTGATGCTTGCCATCAAACAGCACTGTCTAGATAGGATCCGAACGCACATGTCTATAAAGAAAACGTTGAAAAGGGGTGAGGAGTATGGAGCAAAACAATTTGTTCCGTACGAATCCGTCCCGCCCCTTTCAAGAGCCACAGCGTGTTGTAAAAAATCCGCCGACTGTAGAAGATGTCGAAACCTTCTGGAAAGGAATCTACGAAACGACGTGTCCATTCAACAACGACACTTCAGCAATTGCACACTTCGAGGCTCTGTGCCACAGACATCTCGAGGAGGCAATCAGTACGGAGGAAGTCCAACAAGTACTTGTTGGTACCAAGAACTTCGCTTCCCTGAGCCCAGGCGGCATTTACAACTGGTGGTGGAAGAAATTTCCTTCCACTCACCGCCGTCTAGCGCGAGTTTTCAACTCATAGTTGAACGGCAGTAGATTCCAGACTGGTTCGTTGAGGGTCGTACTGTGCTTTTCCCCAAAGAGGGGGATCTTTCCGACTCTAAGAATTATAGGCCGATCACATGCTACAAAATATTTACACGTATCTTGTGTGCTAGGACACTGAGATCTGTTGATTCAGTCTTCCAAGCAGATACACGAAGATCGTAGTGCCAAGAAAGGCATGGCAGGTTGCAAAGACAGCCTGCTGATAGACCGCTGTATTACACAGGATTTTGTGCAATACAAGCGGAATCTATCGATAGCCTGGATTGATTACCGCAAGGCATTTGATACAACATCGCACGAGCAATTGTACTTGCTCGAATGTCTTGCGGTACCAACACCACTAGTGAAATGCATAGAACAGCTACTGCCGCCCTGGAAGACTCGCTTCACCATAACGTTAGGTGCACAGCGGGTCACGATAGAGCAGGTGGCATTTAGGAGAGGAGTTTTCCAGTGACTCCCCGAGTCCTTTTCTCTTTTGCATCTCACTGCTGCCGTTTTGTGTTGGACTTCGGCCCACCTGCAGATATCAATGGTGACCACCCAGCGCCCGGAGGCATAAGGTTACCCATCTATTTTATATGGACGACCTTAAACTTTATGCCTCCGGAGAGCTCGAACTACAAAACGTTCTTAGGGTGATAGAAGAATACATGCGGGCAATTGGTATGGAGTTCGTGTTGGACAAATGTGCAGTCGTCCACCTCAAGAGAGGACGAGGCGGGGAATTCTCTGAAGATGCGCAGCTCACAGACGAAAGCTTCCTAAATCATCTGAATGCCGGAGAGATCTATACATATTTGGGTGTGCAACAAAAGCACATCCAGGATGTAAAACAAATAAAGGATTCTGTCCACGGCAAGTACAGACACCGTCTCTGAAAGATTTGGTCTTCCGAACTTTCGGGGAAGAACAAGATGTCTGCGACTAACATGCTTGCCGGTTCTGCTGTACTCCTTTGGATTAGTGAAGTGGACGATAGATGAGCTTCGCCAATTACACCGAGATACCTGTAAGATGATGAATATTCACAGAAGTATTCATCCTTAATCGTCCGTTCCTCGTGTGTACCTCCCACGTCAAAGGGGGGAGGACTCTTAAGTCTAGAGTGTACGCATGGCAGAGTAGTACTGAGTATGGCATGTAACATCCTCAGGAGCTCAGATCCCCTCTTACGGTTTGTAAAACATCACGAAATTGTAGGAGTAGGAGCAGGCAGCAAAAAAAGCCGCAGATGAACTTGGTCTCGCATTTGACATTAGGCGAGGAGGCCGGTGAGATGCTGATGTAGTCAGTCACTGAGATTCATCCAAATCGTCTGAAAACCCGAGTCAGAGCTGCTGAACAGGACAAACTATTTCGGTAGCGTGTCGATAAACCTTAGCATGGTGTCTTCTATAAGAACATAAAAACACAGAGCTTATCTATTAGGCTAACATTCGCCTTTTTAAGGTCAGCCGGGCTTAAATCAAAGACCGAGGGATTCATTATGGCCTGCCAGGATGGTGTTATCAACAACTTGGTCTACCGTAGCCGCGTGTGGCGTGTAGAGGTTCCTGATATCAACTGTAGGACCTGCCGTCAGGCGTCGGAATCGCTCATGCACTTATTCTCTGCATGCGCCATATTATGCTATTTCGGCCTAGATCCACCAACATAATGCGGCGTTACGAGTACCATATTACCACCTAAGGCACTCTTACGAGGTAGACCAGACGCCAGTTCAGCCTTACGTCTTCGAAGTTATTGAGTCCGTTGTCGAGAACGACTCGTCTCCGACTGTCAGGCTAATCCAAGCCAAGCCTGACATAGTCCTCCTCGACCATCAAACCAGGTGATGTATGGTATCGAGTTTTCGTCCCCTGTCGTGAAAAACATCACCTTAAAGGAGGAGGAGAAACGGACCAAATATTGCGGTCTCCGCTACGAGCTCCAAGTGCTGTACCCCGGCTACGAAATCAAGATGTCATCCTAATAATCAGTGTACTCGGAGGGATAAAGCTTAATTAAGCTATTCTCGGAATTAAAGACCATACCGGCCTGCCAAAAATCAGCCAAGTTGTTGGCAGGCTAAATGCAGAAGGCAGTCATTCTGTGTTCTCTCCGTCTGCTTAGGGCACACGATTCTGTTATCTACAGCCACTAACCCTGTAGGATATGGGAAGTGGCTGTAGTTAATTCGTTGGCGCGACTCCCGTGAGACGTCGGAGGCCATGGCCAGCGTCGGTTATGCCGAAAGAAAAAAATAATAATCGGGGTGTGGGGTGTGGATGTCAATGCGAACCACCCAGCGATCGGACGCATACGGTCACCCATCCGTTTTATACGGATTATCTTAAACTTTATACGTTCGGAGAGCGCGAACTACAAAACGCTCTGATCCGAGGGCCACGAGCATTACCACTGTGGACGAATTTGCTTTGCGCTGTAAGCGTCAGCTTCAAGCAAACACTACAAATGTTCACGTCGAGACCTACCAGGCTACGAAGAGACGCTGCAAGTCGCCGCGAAATTCGCTGTCAGAATATTTGTATTAGCGTCGACTGGCCCAACGTGCGTTATTATTTACGGAAAAAACAGACGTTCGTAAAGCTCTAGCGCGTACACGAAACAACCGCGCCACGAGTATTGTGAAGACCAGTTGCTTTGCATATCAGCGTTTAAAACAAAATATTTAGTTTTGGTCGTTCAGTAAAAATGAATATCAAAGCATTTATCGGTGTAATTAAAAAAAGACCAGCAATTTGGATGAGTACATATCCTCAGCATGGCTTGTTTCTAATTGCTTTATATAGGGTGTGAAATTCGTCGTGTTCTGTTCTCGTTTTGTTTACGCCGTGGACTCCTGGTCTACAATTAATAATATCATGTGACATAAAAGAGCTGATTTCAAAACAATACCTAGCTATTTTAGATAACGACATTGTACACTCAAAACGTCGCGATCGACTAGAACTACCGCGATCAACTGCTGGGGCGTTGCCCCACCCACATCCATGCTTTGCTACTCTACGTCAGCGCCCGCAGCGTCTGTTCGTGGTATCATTTTCGATATTCTGAAATACCGTTGTTTGGGACCAGACGCTTTAAGTGAAGCGAATTTTTCATGACCCATGTATTACGGTGGTTGAAGAATACACGCAGGTAATTGGTATGGAGTTTGGGTTGGACAAATGTGCAGTCGTCTACCATCGACCAGATGATGATGCGGGTAATTTTCTGAAGATGTGCAGCACGCCATCCTAAGACATCTTTATGCCAGAAAGATCTATGCATCTCTGATTGTACAAGAAAGCAAAGTACAGACACCGACTGATAGATTTGATCTTCTGAACTTTCGAGGAAGAACAAGGTGTCTGTGACTAACATGCTTGCCGTTTTAGTTCTGCTTTACTTGGAGTCGTGAAGTCGGTAGACGAGCAGCGTCAATTATACAGAGATTCCTGCAAGGTGATGAATATTCATAGAAGTATTCATCCTAGATCCTCTTCCTCATGTTTACCTCCCACGTCAACGTTGAGGCTGAGGACTCTTCAGGCTGGAGTATACGCATGACATAATAGTACAGAGTATGGCATGTAACATACCCAGAAGTTGAGATCCCATCTTGCGGTTTGTGAAACATCATAAAACTGCAGGAGTGGACGCAGGATTGTTCAAGGCAGTAAAAAGAGCCGCAGATGAACTCAGTCTCACATTCGACACCAGTCGAGAAGGTCGGCGAGATGTAGAGTTGGTCACTAAGAATCAGTCAAGTCACCTGAAAACCCGAATCAAAGCTGTTGAATAGGAACAACTGTTTTGGCCAACATAGTGTATTCTATAAGACCATAGAAACACTGGTTTATCGACCAGGCTAATGTTCACGAGGGATTCATTATGGCCTGTCACGTTGGCGTTTTCAACACCTTGGTCTACCGTAGCCACGTGTGGCTTCTAGAGGTTCCTGATATTAACTGTCGTCAGGCGCCGGGATCACTCATGCACTTACTTGTTACATGACCCATATATGCGATTTCAACTACACTTTCGGCTACATCCATCGACATAATTCTGTGTTACTAGTGCTATATTACCATCTAAAGCACTCATACGGGTTAGACCAGACACCTATACTGCCTTACATCTCCGGAGATATTGAGTCCGTTGTCGAGAACGAGAAATGCCTGAAATTACTCGTTCCCAACGGTAAGGCCAATTCATGCTAACAAGTCTGACATAGTTCACAACCATCAAACCAAGGTGATGTGTCATTGAGTCTCGACCCTTGCCGAGAAAAACATCACCTACATTGCACTCGGCTTTGAAAACTATACCGGCCTGTCGAACATTAGCCGAGTGGCTGACAGGTCAAATGCAGAAGGCGGTCATTTTAGGTTCTCTCTATCTCCTTGGGGTATATGATTCAGAAATATACAGTCATTAATTCTGTGGGATATGAGGTTTTGGGGTCCACAGGAGGACTGTCTGACATCGGTTCTATCGAAAAAAAATAAATAAATAAATAAATAAAAAATCGGGATGTGGGGTGCAATACGGGACCGGCAACCTCTTTGCGGTGCACCTGGACAAGCAGAGGAAACTGTTAAACAGATGTTGACTGTAGGTACCTGGGCTAACCATTCTGGAACTCTTAACCTCACTCTCATGAACAACACAATACAATACTTTTATTAACCTCAATCGATCCGACACCCCAGAAATCCCCTTTACAACTCCCCTAACGAACTTCTGTATGAAATTACAAAAATTGAACGCATGTATCAAAAAATTGCTAAATTATCCTCAAAATTCTCTCATTTAGACCACAACATGGAAATATTCCAAACATTGTGCAAAACAATAAACGAGAACATCATCAGCATAGAAAATACCCAGAACAGACAATTTGGGAATACATTAGAGCCCTAAGAGGACTATGAAACAAGATTTATAACTCCATAACTAATACAATCAGATTCATAATACTGTAATATATATGCAGATTTTTTGGTTTTTTTTTTTACAAGAACATCATAATAATAATAAAATTCTTTATTGGCAAAGGTCTACAAAAAAAAGGCACACAGCAACTTCAGAGTTTTAAAGCCTCATAGATTTTTTAAGAATAAATTAAAGTTACCATTTGTAGGACTATATATTAATTACAGTATTTTTTTTATTAGAAATAAAAATGGAAATGGCACACATTTCTATCTGTTATTCAACAAAAAAGATCATTGATTTTTCTGATATCATACGAAACAGATATTATATTACTCGTATTTTCATCCACTATTCAGTGTTCCGTGATACACACAATGTCCAAATTATTTTCTTTGTTGATGGTTTTTTTGTGGTAACTAAAGTGGATATAAATGTAAAAATTGAGGGTTTCAATTTTTCATTAAGTTGACGTTTCGACAATATTTATTGTCTTCTTCAGGACTACAACAAATAACAAACATATTCTATATAATTTAGCAAATCTAATACATAAAAATATACTTAATTTTTTTTAAAGAAAAACATTTTGAGAAAAATTTTAAATTTCATAAATTGCCTAATCTCACTTACATATATCAGTAAAAAAATTTAACAATAAATGTAAACACATTAAAAATATATAATAACTACAATATTTAACAAATTTGTAAAACATTTGTTATTTTCTTTTACAAAAATATCTAACTCGTTTAACTTATTTGTTATACATTGTATATTTACATGTATATTCTGAGAGCTCCATCATTTATTTCTGTAAGACTACGGATAGGTCTGGATCTAAAAAATGTGATGTTTCACTAGAAGCCGAATAAGAGATATGTAGAATTTCATTAGGCACTGAGTCATTTTTGTTGTGCATAAAACTAGACTCTAAATTATTTTGTATATCCCCATATTTCTCTGTATTTATAAATATTAAATTTTTGTGTTTATTTTTGTTGGTAATCAATTTAATTATTTGTCTACAGATATCATTTAAATTTAGATGCTTTAAATTACCATTGACGTTTAATAGGCTGATTGAATTAGGAACATAATTATCAAGTTTTGTAATAAATTCATCTAACTTAGCAGCATTTATCTATAAATGTATTTAACTTATGATTTTTACTAAGAGATACTGTCACAATTGAAATATTAAAGTCTACACATTGTTTCATTTTATTATAAATACCTTTGAAAAGTGGATACTTATTTTTTTTACACTGAAATTATTTGATCCTGCCATTATAACCACGTGATCCTGAGCTCAAACATATTGTTTAAGTTCAAGAAGTTTTCTATTACTTGTTCAAAAGTAGCCCCAGGTTTGATGATGGTTTCCACTTGATACTCATTTCTGTTTATTTTGTTCATCAGTCTCTTGTTTTTGTTGTGTCCAGTCTCATCACAGAATATGGGAAACCTTTTACAAGAGCATGATTTCTTTTGTTTATCCGGGCAGTTTCTCATTTCAATTTTTGTTGAATTAAATGTTGTTGAAGATAATTGTTCTATTGTGAAGCATTTTTTTAAATCACCCTGTCCTTCGGTATTTTCTGGTTTCAGTTTTAGCTTATTTAATTAATTTAGAATTTTTTCATTTTTTTTTTCTTAAGATATTTTAGGATGACGTAATTTTTTTCTTTTAGCTCATTGATTTCTTTCTCAATGTATAAATTTATTTACTTCGGGTGATAAAACTTTTGTTCCGAGTTCTTTTTTATCATTTGACTTAATTTTGATTTTAAGTTATTATTAGTGACTGTTTTATGTTGTTCTATTTCCATTTTATAATTTTGCTCAGCTTCATTTTCAAAACTCTTTGAGCTTCTTTATGCTTTGAATATAGATATTTTTTGTCTCAATTTCAGTTTTCAACTTATTTATCTCTAGATATAGATCTGCTATAATTTCTTGGTCAGTATTTACTTTTTCAGCGCACACTTTAGAACAATATATTTTATGCCTCTCAACTACAATTAGCCCTTTCCTTTTTTCACAACAACTTTTGTGAAATATGTTCTTGCATCTCGAACAGCAATAGTTATCAAGTTCTTTATTGCAGCATTTAAATTTTACATAATTATTTCTTAATATGGACCTGTTTATGTTTAATTATGAGGGGGAAGAAAAAAGAAATAAAAAACTAGATATTGTTACGCCACTGGACTGTGTAGACTGGTTAGATTAGGCTGGAATTGTACACGAACGGCCGGGAATAGTCTGGAGTGCTCTAGACTGGGTCAATGGATGTATAAATAAGACACACGGTGTGCCGAGTCTTAATCTTAAGTTGAACGTGAACGAGTAAAGAAGCAATAAGAAAGAGACTTATAAGTGTTCTAGTGTGATTATAGTTAAGACAGTAATTAATCTATTGTTATTAATTGTTAATTAGTAAATAAAGTAGTGAATAAGTGTTACCTGGACTTTCAATCAACGAATCTACGAGCAGAGGTGTTTGTGTGGATAGCAAACACGTAACAATTTGGTGTCAGAAGTGGGATTGGAAGAGAAATTTCTGGAATATTCGAAAAGGTTCTACAGTGTTCTTCTCAGAAATTAGTGGTAACACGAAGAATTGAACTACTGGACAGTGTTTGAGGACTATTTCTGGACTGAATAGTGACTTTAAAGTGGATTTTCGAGAAGTTCTAGAACATTCGATTTAGAAATAGCTGCAAATACGCGAGTGCCGCTAGTTATAACGTGTCGTGGACTGAGAAAAAGGACTATTAATGCAATTTCGGGAAAATTCTAGAACATTCTATTTGAAAACAACAGGAGATACGTGAATTGTGGCGACGGGAACGTGTTGTAGACTTGAAAACAAGACTGTAAGTGATTTTTAGTGACAATTCTAGAACATTCGATTTGGAAACCACAGAAGATACGTAAACTGTGTTAACGGGAACGTGTTATAGACTCAAAACAAGACTTATTAGTGATATTTCGTGAAAATTCTCGAACATTCCGTTGCACAATTAGTGGAGAGAAGTGAATTTTATCAACATAAAAGAAGTATAGACTCTAAATAAGACTTTCTAGTACTGTTTCGAGATTTTTCTGGAACATTCCATTATTAAAACAAACGTGATAGCAACATTTTACGGACTTTATAGTGTAATAAACTTTATTCTGAAGTTGATTTACGTGTCGTGAGTTAATGCCAATAACAAGAAGTATGGCAGAGAAACAAACACAGGACTTGTTAGCAGCGTTGTTGGAACGAATGAACGAACAAGAGAGAAGACGACAGGAAGAAAAAGAAGACCAAGAGAGAAGACGACCGGAAGAAAAAGAAGACTTGATAAAAATGATCGAATGCCAAGAAATAAGACGACAGGAAGAAAAGGAAGAACAAGAAAGAAGACGACAAGAAGAAAAAGAAGAACAAGATAGAAGACGTCAAGAAGAAAAAGAAGAACAAGAGAGAAGACGACAGGAAGAAAAAGAAGACCAAAAGAGAAGACGACGGGAAGAAAAAGAAGACCAAGAGAGAAGACGCCAGGAAGAAAAAGAAAAACAAGAGAGAAAACGCCAGGAAGAAAAAGAAGACTTGATAAAAATGATCGAAGGCCTTGAAATAAGACGACAGGAAGAAAAGGAAGAGCAAAGAAAGGAACGCCAGGAAGAATTAAGACAAATTATGGAGGGACAGCATCAAGTCATGCTCTCGGTCACTGAACAATTGAAGGAAGATGTACAGGCTGAAGTCATGGAAGTTAAAGAAGAAGTTAGTGAAGTTAGAGGAGAAATAACTGAAGTTAAGGAAGAAGTAGCCCGACTCAAACAACAATTAAGAGAGAAGGGTGGCCAGTTAGTACTGTCATCTGGTACTAGGTTACAACCACCTTCCTTCGACGGTCAAAGTTCATGGTCAACTTATAAGAGACAATTTGAGGCAGCTGCACGTTCAAATAACTGGAACGATGAGGAAAAAGCAACAGCATTAGTACTAGCATTAAGGGGCCAAGCATTGGACCTGCTCCAAACAATTCCTGCCGCACAGCAACAAAACTTTAGCATTTTGGAGGCAGCGTTAGAACTAAGATATGGCGACCAACATCTAGCCCAAGTATATCAGTCTCAGCTCAAATCACGCAGACAACGAGGTGGAGAAAGCCTCCAGGAGTTCGAGGCTGCGGTAGAAAGATTAGCCCATCTAGCCTATCCTGATGCACCAATGGAATTTCAACAACAGTTAGCAGTTGGTACATTTATTGATGGAGTAAGGGACCAGGAAGTTAGGCGAATTCTTAAGTTAGCCAGGCATAAGCTTAGTAGTGAGGCTTTAGTACATGCACTGGAGATTGAGGCTGCCTATAAGGATACCACCCAATCAAATCAGAGAGTACGAGCTGTGAATGTGGAGGAAGACAAGCCAGACAACACAACACAAAATCTGATATCTGATCTACACAAGATGCTCACCCAACTATTGACAAAATCGAACTCCCAGCAGAGACAAGACCAACAACAAAGTAGTGGGAAGCTGAATGGAGGCATCTGTTGTTATAGGTGTGGCAAAGTGGGCCATATTAAGAGGAACTGTCATGAGCTCAACATTCAAGATACGAGACAAACCCAACAGCAAAGTAGAGGGAGACAGAGTGGAGGACGTATGCGCTGTTATAAGTGTGGCAGAGTGGGCCATATTCAGAGTAACTGTCGTCAGCGCATCCCTGAGAGGGTCGCAGTAATGGAGAAGCCACAGGAAAACTGGCGGGCTGGTACTTCGCGGAATATAGCAGATGGCCTTTCCAAAAGACCGTGTGAGAAAGACTGCAAGCCTTGCCACCGTAAGGAAGAACAACAAAATGTACAAATAATGAAGACCGTTAAGATTGATGTTCCGGATTATTGGACAAAAGAGTCGTTAAGGGAAGCGCAGTTAAACGATAACGAGACTGGTCCTATTCTGAAATGGAAAGAAAGAGGGACCCGACCCGATTGGAAGGACATTTCAAATAAATCAGTGGGGCTGAAAGCTTTATGGGCACAATGGGACTCCCTTATAGTTGAGGATGGACTGCTGAAAATAGCGTGGGAAAGTCCAGATGGGAGGAAAGTTACTTTGAAATTGTTAATCCCCAGGTGTGACGTAGCAGATGTACTTTAGCAAGTGCATAATGGAACGTCTGGCGGGCATTTTGGCATCAACAAAACCCTGACAAAAGTAAGACAACGTTTCTACTGGGTAAACAGTCGTCAAGATGTGGAGGCTTGGTGCCGCCAATGTGAAGTTTGCGCGGCAAGAATGGGGCCACAAATAAGAAATAAGCAATATGACGCCAGGGCTTCTTTTGAGCGAATTGCCATAGCAAGTGACCGTATGAAGGCTCGTTATGACCTTAAGGCTAATTCAGGAGGATACCAGGTGGGAGATTTGGTTTGGCTATATAACCCACAACGAAAGAAAGGCAGGTCCCCGAAGCTTCACCCGCCCTGGGAAGGTCCTTACACTGTTGTCACCAGACTAAACGACGTTGTATATAGAATTCAGCAAAGTCCAAAATCCAAGATGAAGGTGGTGCATATAGAGAGACTAGCCAAGTATGCAGGGAACAATGAATTGCCTGATCGGGACGTTCAGGCTTAAGGAGGGGGCAGTGTTACGCCACTGGACTGTGTAGACTGGTTAGATTAGGCTGGAATTGTACACGAACGGCCGGGAATATTCTGGAGTGCTCTAGACTGGGTCAATGGATGTATAAATAAGACACACGGTGTGCCGAGTCTTAATCTTAAGTTGAACGTGAACGAATAAAGAAGCAATAAGAAAGAGACTTATAAGTGTTCTAGTGTGATTATAGTTAAGACAGTAATTAATCTATTGTTATTAATTGTTAATTAGTAAATAAAGTAGTGAATAAGTGTTACCTGGACTTTCAATCAACGAATCTACGAGCAGAGGTGTTTGTGTGGATAGCAAACACGTAACAATATATTCTAGTCTATAGAAGAAACATCACCTTTTTTACCCACAAGTATTTATCAATCAACAGCACTGAAAAGAACTTGTTTTTATACACGAGATGTTTTTTTATTTTTGATTAAAAAAATAGCACGTATTTTAAAATAAGTGTTAAAATTTTGTTTATAGTCACTTATAAGACCAGTTTGACTCTACTGATGAATCATGTAAGATTTTAGCTTCGTAATGATATTAAACACCAGTTTTAATTTGTACTTAAACTAGGCACATTATAGGGAAGCATCTCGTTCGAACTCATACATTCAAAGTAGAGGGAGAACATGGACTGCACGACTGCCACTGTGACAAATTTGCGACAGTCAGTCACATTTTGTACCTAGGGGACTGCCGAGCTTGACCGAACGCTTCCCTATCTAATGTTATGAAATGAAAACGCGGTATGTATATTTCAACCGCAAGAATTATAATATGTTAACAATTGAATTGATTGTGTTAGTTTTTTTTTCACAATCTTTTTACCCTTTATCAATATTATCCTTTTCAAGATGCTAAAATAGAAGGGAATCAGTAGTTTCACACCACTCTTCCATTTTTTCAATTTCACTTTTACATTTTTTTGATATTGCATGTGAAGGTAAATATAGCTGTATAAATTGAATTTTAGCATCTAAAATATTATACAGTGTGTCATAACATTTTAAATTATAATGAATTATTAGGATTAGACTGGAATAAATGCGAGTTATATAAAGATGTAGTATGTAGTATTATTTCATATAAAATATAATTGTTTTTAATTTTTTATCATACTTTTGTAATCGCATTGATCTATAATGGTATAAATACCAAAGAACCACAAAATTTAAATTCACATTTCATTTTCAAATTCAACGTACATACAGTAGTTTTTTGAGGCAAACTATTAAAGTTTGCCCGATACACTTAATGATCTTATCTGTTTTTGGCATTTTTATTCTTTTTTTATTATTTTTTAGTTTGGCGTTGTCTCTAATAAGAAGAATATCAATATGTAGTAGTGCACAATCACTATTTTATTTTTAATAATTTTATTAACTCCTTTGAAATTGCCAATTAAATGTTTGTATTTAAAAAATCCCCAGCACAATTTTTAACCGTTTCGCTCTGGATAACTAATACATTGGTTTTGAGTTTTCATTGTTCTTGTTATGGAATATTACCTACGAAAATATAAAACTTACTATGTTGCTAACTTGTTAAAATTTTATTTTAAGTAGAGAAATGCTTAGAAAAGCATGAAGCCATAGTATAATATTTTGCAACATTGGTATGATTATATGATGACACAAGGACCACAGCGAAAGAGTTTTATCAGTAATTCGTTTAACCAACATAAAAATAAATTGTGTATATTTAAATTTTTAGGATCCCTGGAAAGAATTCTTTAGGAAAGTTAGCATTGGGTTTGTTTCTGGAACTACAGCTTCTATAGCAAATATACCATTTGATGTAGCCAAGTCTAGAATACAAGGTCCTCAGCCTGTACCAGGGCAAATTAAATATCGGTCAACATTAAAAACCATAATAATTGTATATAAAGAAGAAGGGTAAGTAGATTATTAAATATTGCATTCATAAATAATTCTGTGATAGTAAGAAACCTATATATAGCGTTGCGTTCTTGAGTGGAGAAGTGACTGTGATTATCATAATGGTAACTAAAGTTGTTGAAAAAAAGTTTTTTCCCAAAAAATTTATCTTCCTCTATATTATTTTATACGTATGGGATACACATACTTATATTGAAAATTTCAGCTAAATTGGTCCATGATTGCTACTCTCTATTGAATAATTCGTTGGCACAAAACACTGAAATTAGCCTCGATGACACTAATTTTTGAACTAAAACATTAATAAGTCTAGGGTAAGAATTTCATGTTTTTGCAAGGGTAATTTCTCATTGAGGAACATAATTTTACAACAAAAACAATCATAGTAGAACAAAAATCCTTGAAACGTCAAAATATGTATATATAATATATATATATATATATATATATATATATATATATATATATATATATATATATATGTATATATATATATGTATATATATATATGTATATACATGCAGCATGCATCCATCCATCCATCCATCCGTCCGTCCGTCCGTCCGTCCGTCCATACATACATACATACATACATGCATACATGCATACATGCATACATGCATACATACATACATACATACATGCATCCATGCTATGAATGCATGCATGGATGTATGTATGTATGTATGTATGTATGCATTTTTGCCTCTTCAACCTAACCAAGATCAAAAGCACATTTCTTTACTGTAACAGTAAGGTAAGATTGTAACGGTCATTTTGACCAAATGAAGTTACACTGTTTAATAGAAAATAATTTTGGTGTGATGTACACTTTAATGTTACTTATTAGTAATATATAGTTCCTTTTTTTAGCTCCCCTTGGGCCGCCACTGGACTTCCGTTTCGCACTTGCTATCAAAACAAGGAGAGAATCTCCATATTAAATTTGTTCCATCATAGATTATATTATACCATGAATCACACCGAAGACCAAGTATTAGTTCACTTCTATACAACAGGTGTTCTGTGTTTATCCAAGTTTTAAGTTGGCATTTCAGTGACCTATGAAAATATATTAAATAAACCATACATTAAATTTAGTACATATCTCGTAAAATATAAATTAGTACACTTAATGAGTCAGGATTAATGATTGTAATAAGTATAACTTAATGAATAGGTAATATTCTTTGCTTCGTTCCACCTGTTTTCTTAAGTTGGTACTTAAGGCATTGTCAAACGGTGGATCTTTAAATTCAGCCCACTTGACCAAATACCGCGATACGGTAAACGTCTTTTTATGTGCCTTGCCGCATTTTTTTTGTGAAACTCCCAATTCCTTGGGCTAAGGTAAATTGAAATTAATCCTTTATTATTAACAAGCATCATATAATTGTTGATTGGTTTAGTTCTGTATTTTATTTGTCAGGTAAATGAAATTACCAGCATTTGTAGTATGTCACATGTTTTCCTCAAGGTTGCGGGTCATTTAAATATTTAATTTTGCATTTTGTTGTAAGAAATTATTAATTAAAGTTTAATTAACTTAACCGTTAGGAGTGATGTGGGTAACCACGCCCGAAATTTTATTGTGTCTTGTTAAGGGTAAAATTTTAAGAATGTTCAATGCAACAAAAAAAAATTATATAAAAAGTGAGGAATTTTTAAAAAAAGGATAGACACAAACACAGAACGCACCTTTGAGTGCCCCCGATTCAAATTATCATGACAAGTGAATTAATACTGGGCCTTTTCAGATAGTTGGAGTTTTTATTATGGACCTTACTTACTTATTTTATTAAATTGAGCTTGAATTAGTTTTATGGAACTTAACCTGTTTGCAGAGCTACTTACTCTCATGGACCGTAACTAAGTCCTTGGATCTCTATATTTTTCATCCTTGGTTGGATGCACCATTTGGATTCACCCGTTGGAGTTTGAACCTTCGTTGTGTGAAGATTGGTTACACTATTGGTTTCCTGAATATCACGATCAGCATAGCAGTGCGGAACGGCTGTACTTGTGGTGACCCATGTAGGGTGAGACGTCTAAACCTTCGGAAGAACACTCATTTTTCGACGTTTGGTTGATTGTTTTTAGGCCTTCAGCCGAATAAACATTTTCTTTTTGGCCTTCAGCCAACCAAATTTTACTTGAAGCCTTCAGCTTGAACATATTTGTATTTTTATTTTAATGTAAGGAATTAGCTAATTCTGCCAGGTTACAGTCAAGCTGTATCGTGTATAACACCATTTAAGATACATTTTATTCCTTATACATTTTAATATTAATTTTCACAATAAATACATTTATGGTGATTTCTGATTTTAAATACCTATGAATGATTTTAAGGCCACTGAGTAGCCACAGTTATAAGTTTAAGAAATCTTTACTTTTGGGCATAGGTGTTTTTATTACAAATGGTTACTGGCGCCCTCTTTTTTGTCTTTTTAAATATCTTATAATCGAAACACGACCCAGCCTCCAAACAAATAACGAGATCCGGGTAGCTACCTTCCAAAGCCCTCTCAGGGAAAGGAAGTAGGTAGCAAGATACAATTACCTACTTTTCGTAAAAATACAGAACTTTTTCTTTATTTTGTCCTTCCGAATAGTGCATTATGCATGCATAATTTTTCAACTCTTTGACCAACTATCTCTGCAATAGTAGTAGCATTATCAGGTTCCATGACCTCATTATTCTCAATCATCCATCTTTGTTTTTCATTTATAAAACATTTAGCAATGTCCAATTGTGTAGGGAGCATATTCACTGATTAGCAGGCTGACAAAATGCCAGTTCATCCGTTCATTGCCTTGTAGATGTCGGTAGAGTAGACATTATAGCTGTAGAACTAAAAGTATAAAGTTAGCAGTCTTGTACACAAAGACTCGGCTAATTTTGGTTCTTCACACACAAACAAATTATTCAATGGAGAGGAACAGGGTAAGGATGTTGACCAATTTAGTTGAAACTTTGGATTTTAATATGTGTATACCATCGTATAAAACAGTATAGAGGGAGCTAAACATTTTGGGAAAACAAATTTTTTGAAACACCTTAATGGAGATGTCTCACTAGAATAAAAGTTTTTTTAAATGTAATATGATTCTGCATTATACCGGGTGAATGTTGGTGTTTATATATAAAGTACTTATTCATGGTCTACTACCCCTCCCTCCCTTATTTATTAGAACAATGTATGTTTGTATGTGAGATCCATGAACGTTTTACCAGAGGACATGATAATTTGTATGTTGCAGTAGTTAGAACTAATTATAGTCAGAATGATTTATTCCTTAAATGTTTCGTTATGTATAATTAGAGACCGCAACTCAGGTAGTCATATCAGTTACGTACTTATGTAAAACTAATAAAATGAGAATAAATATTGTGAAATGCAATGGCACAATTTTTTTTAGGAATTAATTTCTAACATGTTATTATATATTGCATAATCCTTGCAAAATACAGCACATTTATGTACTCGCGAGTAGTATAATAAGCGGGTTCCTAGATATGGTGCATTAAAAAGTAAAATGTACAAATTCTGTATTATCACATGAAGGCTAAATGCCGCTTATGCAAAACAGGTAATTATTATTTGCAATAAAAATGTTACATGTGTTATATAAAATCCTTGTGTTGCACAAGATAATACTAATTACCAAGTAAGTACATAATATCAACATGTACTGTTATTCAGTTCATTACCATCAACCGAAATGAATGTTAGGGAAAGAGATATTGCTTCAAAAATTTGGGAAGCTATCACAACTCATAAAATGTTAAGGTCTTTTTCGACAAAGACCTAGATATTAGAATTATTTACCGAAATATTATATAAAAACAATAAGTGTTTTTGACCTGGAAATTAATTGGGATTTATTACCTGAATTTATCAGAAATAATCCATTTATGAAGAAAAATATAAAGCCTGCAAAAACCATTATTTATCTGACCCTCATAGTGATTGCATTGATAGTCCTCCAGAAGAATAATTAGCTGTAAATCTTGTATAGAAGAAGATAAAGAAAATTTGGAGAATGTTTAATAGTACAGTATTTCTATTTGGACTAGTTACAATATTACATGATAAAATAGCCATTCTTCAGCCAAATAATGTAACAGAAGCTCTCGTGGTTACGGATTTTAATACTACCCATATCACACCCAAATGGCCTCAAGATTGGAAGAGAATGTATCTGTTGGATGTATGGATATAAAGCACATACAATTGAATATAAAAAAAAGTATTCATCGTTATTTTTTATATTATTTACACTTTTAGTTTTTTTATAAAGGCGGTAAATCGATATAAGTTGATGTACCGCAGTTTATGGTTGTATAATTAATGTTTACTTTTAAATTTAAAATTTCATACAAAGCCCAACCACTGTCACGTTCTTGAAAGTCTTCTAATTTTGTTAAAATTTTATTTTTTACGTGTTTGATATACCAATCATTTAAATTAGTATTTCTCTCAATTATGTACGTAAGTACGTGCGTGCGTGTGTGTGTGCCCGCGTGCGTGCGTGTGCGTGCGTCCATGTGTGTGTTCTTGTCCGTGTGTGTGTGTGTGTGCGTGCGTGTGCGTGCGTGCGGGTGCATGCATGTCCGTGCGTGTGTGTGAGTGCGTGTCCGTGTGTGTGTGTCCGTGTGTGTGTATGTGTGTGTGTGTGTGTGTGTGCGTGCGTGTGCGTGCGTGTGTGTGCGTGCGTGTGTGTGTGTGTGTGTGTGCGTGCGTGCGTGCGTGCAATATAATCCGGAATTTAACACTAAGTATCATATAGTGAACCTTTTTACATGAAAAGGAATAGACTTTTCTGATCCTAATGTAAATGTGGTAAACTTTCAGTGTTTGTTTTAAATGCGCTCCAGTTACATTTGTCTGTAGACGTGGAACACTCGTTTTCAAACTACTAATAGATTTTTAATGACAGGCGCTGGAATCTAACTTCAAATCATTTGGAACAATTATTAATATGCTTTTATTCCAGTACCACAAAATAATTATTATAGTGCAACAGTGTTTCTTACTAAGTGTTCAGTGTTTGTCTAATTTTGGACATTACAAAAAACACCCGTCAAAAGTATAAGATAAGATATTGTCTATTTTGCACATGAGAATATTGATGTGTTCACATACGAATTGACCTCGCCTCTGATAATCGCGAAATGACTACTTGAGTTGCTGTCTCTAATAATAACTTACCACGAAAGTAGAAAACTGACAAACTACAGACATTTAAGAAGAAATACTATGATTTTTTTGTTTAAGGATGTTGAAATTTAAATATTAATGTTTACACATTATTCTTTTGATATAAAACTACTCACTGGTATTATATTAGCTGTGGTTATTGAATAAAGTTATTTACTTGCTATAGCTTCAGATCAACTGTGCCGTGTACAATGTCACGAAACAACTTGTTTCCCGTAAGAGGTCAACTAACACTTGAAACACGTAAATTACTTTTGCAATTTTAGGATATCAGGAAATCTGTTACTTTGTATACACAAGTTTATTCATTTTGTAACTGGATTAAGATTTTTTTAAAAATTTGAACAATTCTGACATTGAAATTTAAGGGATCTTTACTGTTACTATTTTTAGGACTGTTAATTACACTCCTAACCTCATTGTAAAATTAAATTCATTAGGTAAATTATTGGTATGTAATTCAATGAATTTTTGTTTGTTTTGGGAAGGTCAGTTATTATCGGAGATATTTACAAAGAAATCATTAAAATCATCAGCAGTATTTTCATTTACAGCCCAGTTCAATACAATCCATTAGGCATTGTAATAGTACAACTTTTTTCAAAGTAAAAATTTTGTGCTATATATCGCAATTTAGAAACACCTTGTATATACCTAATATGTTGTAAAATATAGATTTATTCATAGAAATAATGAGTTTTTCAGAGTAGATTTTGCTGTATTTGCATCATATGAGAAATTTATTTAAAAAATGAGTGTCATCTGAATTTATGCACAAGAAATTTCTCTGGTTTTGATAATAATTTTTTTTATAGGGTCAGAGCTCTGTATAAAGGTCTCCTTCCAAAAGTTCTTCGACTGGGTCCAGGTGGTGCTATAATGTTGGTAGTTTATGAATATATGCATACATTTTTGACAAAAAAATTTGCGTGACATTTAAAATTTTCTAATGGCTACAGCTTTTTTTAAATTATAATTAATGTATGATGTTTATATACTTGTTACAAGTATTAATAAGCTTTAATATATATTTATTTATTTACATTTATTTGTCCCATTACAGGATGCGAGTTGAAATGTGTTTTAGTGTGATTTTGTTTTCATGTGTTTTTTGTTGTATTATTTTTATTAGCAAATATGGATGATTTAAATAAATTTTTGTTGCAATGTATTAAATGAAGAAAAAAAGTGAAAAGCAATACCGAGTTCAAACGTTCTTATTATAGTTTTATAATGAAATTGAACACAAAGTTTATAATGTACCAATTTGTAAAATGATTTAATAAAAACTATTGGTAGGTACTTTCTTTGCATTTTTTTTCTTGTAATAGTAATTTTGTCCCAACATTTTGATAATCTATAAGTTTAATCCCGAGTCTACAGTAAATGATGATTAGAGGTGACCGTACAGGAGATTTGAGTAGTAATAAATGTTTATAAAACATGAAATGCATTTAAGAGGGCCACTTTCTTACATGAAGAAGTTCCGCGTCCAAAATGGTACCAGGCCGTCTTCGAATCCGTGTCAGATTTGGGATATAACTGCCCCAAGTGTTTTTCAGTAGTGTCACAGCATAAGGAGAACCAGCAAAAAACTGTATAAAATCATAAGTACGCGCATTACATACTGCGCATCGTCCTCAGTATGTAGACTGGTTAGTTTCATTCTAATTGTTGTCTAGTGACCATGGATGGTGCAGAGATGTACTTAGAGGTGTTTCAAAACCTTATGAGCTTCGACCATATGCACAGAGGCATAACTCCGGCCGTCAGCTCAGTTACACCACTTCCTAAAAACATCCCGAGCTTCCATTGTATACAGATGGTAGATAGCTGAGTAAATGTTTTCAAAATATACTTATAGCTCGGAATAAGCTCCGCCGTTTCCACATTTCACGGCTCATAAGGTTTTGAAATACCTCTAACTATTTTGTGATTTTTAAATATGTTGAATAATTTTGTGCGTAAAACTATTGTGTGTATTTAAAATGAGTGTGATAAATTGTTGTGCGGCTATAAAATGTACTAACAATTCCAAGAACAGAGTTTTGAGTTTCTTTAGATTTCTTAAGGACATTGCAATAGGTTTAAAGAAGGAACTGAGAATTTTCAGTACAATTACATATTTATTGTAATTATTCATTTCATATTAATTTTGTTCACATTAATCACAATATTTTACAAATTAACTGATTTCAAATACAAACATAGAAATAAATAGGAATAAATAAAAATTACATGTAAACGACATGGAAGAATAACATTTATTATTACTTTATACTTTTCAATACATTATTTGAATACATATTGCATATATTTTTCAGTAATTGTTTCAATCAATCGACGTTTCGTGTATTTCAACACATCCCTAGGATTATTTAAATTAGATTTTCCTTGTGAAGGTATATATTCTAAACATTTAAACAAAAACATAAGCAATAAATAAATATAATCTAGAACAGTATGAACAAACAAACACCATTGTCTAGTCAGATTATATTTATTTACTGTTTATGTTTTAAATTTTTAGAAAATATATACCTTCACAAGGAAAATCTAATTTAAATAGTCCTGAGGACGTGTTAAAATACACGAAACGTCAACTAATTAGAGCTTGGTTTTCTCCTTTCTGCCGATCTCACCCCAATTACTATAAATAAATAAATAAAATATATCCAAAGATTAATGTATTCAAATAATGTATTGAAAAGTATAAAGTAATATAAGATGAACACTGAATTTTCAGTGGCTTTTTTTTCTGAAAACGTTTGAGTATTGCGCCCTAATATTTTGACAAATAGTTTCTTGTATTGAGGATTACAAGCTCACTAAATTTCGTTTAAATCGGAATCTAGATTGTCTGATCCTCCCCTTGTCAGTCTAAATTAGGTAATTAATCCGTAGTAACATTTGGCTTAACCTAGTGTTGCAGGCAAATATCTTCCTTTTTGTTTGCTATAATTTATTACTTCATTTATACTAGTTTACACTGAGGTTTCGAAATTTTAAGCAAATTGAAAAAAAATATTTTTTTTATAATTGTTCAACTCGAGTTATAAACAGTGTTCTCAAAAAATACGGACTATTATTTTTTTATTAAATAGGTACTTAATGATATTTACCTAATACTAAAAATAGAATAATACGGTAGGTATTCCAATTTTCATTAAAGCACATATTTTGGTCTTTCAAATCATTCGGTCATTCTTGGATCCCCATAAGTATATCATTTTTATAGAATTCATGCCAAAACGCCTCTTAGAAATTCTTATTACACCCCTGATTGCAGACTGTTGTGAATATGCTGTGTGCCCGTGGCAAAGTGCAAGTACATATACACTGCGAAGTGTTTCGAGGTCACAAAAAGTGTTTTACTTACATCAAAGCGCCGACAACGAAGTGATTTTGCCAGTCTTCTTATGCCGTGGTAATGTTTGTAGTGTATACAAAATAGTATAATACACATATTTGTATTATAAGTTGCATACCTACAAAGGAGTTGTATCCACCACTACTACAGCTACAATAAAGCAGTTGACTATATTATCTATGCAGTTGACAACAAGACCACAAGATGGTAACATGCTATTACCTTGCTCCTATGCTAACCTCAAATAAAGACACGTGTAACACATGGCGCTGCGACTGACGAACAGAGAAGAAATCGAGTGAAATCCTAAGAAACGGAGGTCATCCACAAAAATTTGATACTGTTCCTTTTTAAAAATACAAAAATAAAACATATTGTTAGTTTTAAAAAATACTGCAGTAATTGGATATTTGAATGCGGAGAAATTGTAAACGTAGTAAAATGACCTTTAGGGGTGTTCCACCCATGATTAATGGTAATTTAAACAAAAATTGGAAGTTTTGGAAACAGAGATTTAAAACATACTTGATTGCAACAGAAATCAGTAAGAAAGAAGAAGCAACTCAATGTGCTCAGCTATTACGCTGATAGGAGACGAACGGGTGAGAATCTTTAACATGTTTGATTTCAAAGATGAAGAGAAAGATAAAATCAATTTTCTTCTCAAAAAATTCTGAAAATATTTTAATTGTCGTAAAAACTTCGCTTACGAGAGAAATAAGTTTTTAATATATAAGCAAACAAAGGAACAATATATAACGGAGTTAAAAAACCAGTCCCTCTTATGCGAATTGGGAAATCTGAGAGAAAGTTTAATAAAGGATGTACTAATCTGTGGAGTGAAGTCGGAAAACCTCGAAGAAAAACTTTCACAAGAAGACGTCGAGAATCTGAGCGAAGCTGTAAAAATCTGCATCACTGTAGGGAATATTAAGGAGAACAACAGGCAGATCACCGACAGAAATAGCCAACAGACAATGGGAATAGATCGAATCAAATGTCAAGGTCAACCCTCATCAAAGCCTTCAAATAATAAGATAATCAAATTAATTTTCGTCAACAAAGTAGTCAAAAAGTTTCAGAGTGATGGAAAAGGATGTCAGAAATGTTCATATAGACATGATGAAGGAAAATGTCCTGCTTTTGGGAAAATTTGTAAATCATGCAATAAAATTATCATTTTGCTTCCATGTGTAGAAATAAGAAATATTTCAGAAAATGTTCATTTAGTAAATAGGGACCATTCTAATAATGATGTTTTATATTTATAGGTTCTATCAATGTAAATGCGATGAGTGAGGAATCATGGGAAGCTTCAGTAGAAGTAGACAATAAAATAATTAATTTCAAGTTGGACACTGGTGTAATGGCAAATGTCATACCTGAGGAAACACTGAAATCCTTAAGATTTAATTTCAGTAAGTTGTGGAAAACTAACGTCAGACTTAGTTCTTATACAGAAGATAAGCTGCATGTCATAGGAAAATATTTTTTAGACTGTAAGTATAAAAACAAAAACATTCCTCTGTTATTTTATGTTGTAAAAACAAATAGTTGTGTTATTTTGGGCTTAAAAGCCTGCATTGAGTTAAATTTTATAAAAAAGATTAGATTCGGTACAAGAATGTGTCCATAAAAAGATCCTTGACAAATTGTTAATAATTATAAATTTGAGCATCTATTTAGAGATATAGGGTGTTTTAAAAACCATACCATATAGAGTTAAAAAAGATACAGAACCAGTAGTTCATGCAGCTTGTAAAGTACCGTTTGCCCTTAAAGAGAAATTAAAATTAGCTTTAGATGATTTAGAAAAAAATAAAATAATTATTATGAAATGTAACGATAGTGCAGATTGGGTAAATCCTAAGTTATTATTAAAAAAGCAAACTCTGAAAACTTAAGAATTTGTTTAGATCCAAAGGACATTAACAATTCTATTAAACGTGATTATTTTAAACTGCCAGTCATAGAAGAATTAACAGAAAATTTAGCGGGAGCAACTGTGTTTAGTACATTAGATGCAACACAAGGATTTTTACAGGTCCATTAGATGAACCTAGTGCTCGTATTTGCACTTTTCAACGCCTTTTGGTCGGTACAAGTTCTTAAGGCTTCCGTATGGTTTACCAGAAGTGTTTCAAGACCAATATTCAAAATTTTTAGTGCAATATATACAATGAAAACATAATAATAAGCGGTAAAACCTTTGAGGAACACAATGAAACGTTAATAAAAGTTTTTGCGAGAACGGCAGAATATAATTTGCATTTTAATCGTAATAAATGTAAGGTTGCTGTAAATGAAGTTAATTATATGGGTTATAATATACCATCAAAAGATCTTAAACCAGACGACTCAAAGATAGATGCAATAAAAAATATGCCCACTCCTAAATGTGAAAATGATATTCAGAGATTTCTTGGTATGGTAACGTATGTAGGAAAATTTGTTGAAAATTTGTCAGAAAAAACTGTACCTTTTAGAACACTAATAAAAAAGGACAATGTTTTTAAGTGGAAATAAATACACAAGAGAGCGTTCAATAATTTAAAGGAAATTCTATTTCGAAATCCTTGTTTAGAATTCTACGATGTAAATAAAGCAGTCACGATTTCGGTAAATAGTTCACAAAATGGTTTGGGGGCCGTGCTTTTACAAGATCAAATGCCTTGCTCGCACGCGTCACGTGCATTAACGAATGTACAGCGTAGATACAAATTGAAAAAGAATTGCTTTCGGTTTATTTTGGCGTATCTCATGTGGAATATGCGTTCGCAAGACATTTTACAGTAGAAACGGACCATAAGCCATTGATACAAATAATTAAAAAACCGAGTCCGGTGAGGTTGCAACGTATTTATTTACAGCTACATAAATATGATTTTGAATTAATTTACAAATTGAGGTAAAAGTTAATTCTAGCCGATACTTTATCAAGAGCTTTTAAAAGTAAAGTATTCGATGAAAGTCTGGATCTTAAAGTAGATGCTCAGGTTTGTTTATTGAAAATGACCTTAAGTGTGAGTAAAAATAAAAGAAATAGTTAACTTAACAAATTTAGATCCAATACTAAGAGCATTAAAAATTCAACTAAAAAAGGCTGGCCAAACAAACTGAAACAAGTTCCTGATATTATTAAAATATATTACAAATTTAAGCACGAAATAACAGAGATAAAAGAACTTGTGTATAGAGATCAAATAATGATTGTACCTAAGCTTTGTAAAAAGAACTTTTAAAGAAATTGCATTGTGGGCATTTAGGCATAAAGAAAAGCATTGAAAAAGCCAACAATTCCTTTTACTGGCCGGGTATGAATAAAGAAATAACAGATATGAATTTGTCATGTGATCAGTGTCAAACATTTCAAAATTCTCAACAGTGAGAACCTATGATACCTCATGAAATCATTAAATTACCATGGTATAAAGTAGCTTCTGATATATTTCATCTTTGTGGTAGTTCATATCTCTTAGTAGTAGACTATTAATCAAAATTTGTAGAAATGGTTAACTTGGAGAAAGACCTTAGTAGTGAAAATATTATTTTATCATTGAAATCTATATTTTCAAGACAAGGATTACCTCGTGTCATAATGTCTGATGGAATTCAGTATTTATAAATTTAAAAAGATTTCAAATGACTGGGAGTTTGAACATATTAAGTCATTTTCAAGGTATCTACAATCAAATGGCCAAATAGAAAGGACTAATCAAACCGTGAAAAAAGATATTTAAAAAATGTTTTTTTGAAAATACAGATCCAATTTTAGCACTTCTAGACTTCAGAAATACTCCGGTGGATGGTGAAAATTCACCAGCCAATATATTAATGAATAGAAATCTTAGACATTTATTGCCGAAACCAAATAAACAGTATTCCCCAAAATTATTTGACAAAAATCAATATGATTTATTTATAGATAGTAGTAAAACGAAAACAAAAAGAATTTTATGATAAGAAATGATAAAATTTAAAACCTTTAGAAAATAACACTCATGTAAGGGTTCAGTTAAGATCAGGGGATATTTGGAAAAAAAGGTAAAATTATTGAAAAAGTGGGAATAAGGTCATATAAAATAGTCATGGAAAACAGATTAATTTTTACGATAAATAGAAGGTTCATAAAAGTAATAAAAAATGCAACACCGGTTGTAAGGAAAAATAGTGCAACAAAGAAAAATGATTTTTCAGAATATAGAATGGTGAATATTTTTGAAACAGAAATGATAACGAGAGTCTAGAAGCATCTAAAAATGGAGAAGTAAATGACACGAGTAGAGGATTTGAAAGAGTTTGGTAACGTAGATCAGGGTTTAGGAGTAAAGGAGCGTGATTTAGCTGGTACTAGTGTTAGGTGTAACGAACCTCGTGAAGAGGCAGAAAATATTGACAAAGCCGTTGAAACTGAAAACCGCTCCATTTCAGTAAGCCTTACTGGCAGAAAAATTAAAAAACCATCCTACTTATTTGGATATGATACAAATATAAAAAAATAAGTAACCTGTTCTAGAATCTTAATAGAATTTAAGACTGAAAAGAGGAGAAGGTGTGTAAAAGAATGTGGCAAATTATATAATGTAAATAAATAGCATTATATTGTTAGTAAATATTATGTCGTTTTATACAAATAAATAGTGTTATAGTGTTAGTAAATATTAATGTCGTTTTATACAAATGAGTGTAAACATGTTTAACGTATCTTTTACAACAGCATAGAAATTCCTTCTCCATAATTAAAATTCATACAAATGATTACACTTAGTTGTTAAAAAGGGAGGTGTAATTTATACAAAATAGTATCACAAATTTGTATTGTAAGTTGCATACCTACAAAGGATTTGTAACCCCCATTACTACAGATACAATAAAGCAGTTGATTACAAGACCTCGAGAGTCGAGATGGTAACATGTTGTTTTATTACCGTGCTCCTATGCTAACTTCAAATAAAGACATGTGTAACACAGTGTTCTGTTTCGTTGATACTAATTTTATTTATGAAAAGTTCCTTTTGATTATTTTTTTAGTGTAATTAAATGGTGTGGAGCAGTATTTTTAATTCAAGCTTTTTATATTGTGTAATATTTTGTTTGACAGCTTGAATTTTAATTTTTGGCAAAAGCAAAGGTTGACTTTTTGACATTCCTATTTAAAAAAATTTACTATAGTCGAACTCAAATGAACACCCCAATGGTAGGTTAGGTTATTGTGAATGGGTCCTTGTGGACCCTCCACTACGGCCATTAGCAGGCCTATTGTAGCTCACTCCTAATTATATTTCACCCAATAAGTTCAGTCTCTTAGTGAAACTGATAACTTTATTGGATGATAATGTGTCCAGATCTGGCAGCAGTTGCCCTTTGCCAAATATTGAGAATCGGATCCTCTCCACAGCAGGACAGGTGCATAAAATTTGATCTGCCTTCTCATCATCCTCCAAGCATAGATGGCACTTTAGTCGGCAGTGCCCGGTATATAGGTCTGTTAGAGTTTTCAAGTTTATCCTGTTTTTTATAAACGCCTTCGAATGAACTAATCCTGGTAACTCTTGCCAATACTAGAGAGTTTTCCTTTCAGCTCAGGTTGAGATAACCATCTTAGCAGTACTTGAAGATATGCCAAGTACCGGTTCTAGTCAGATGATTCGTGATCCTGCTCCTTCTCTGGCCAAGGAGTCGGTTATTTTGTTACCTTTCATACCAGAGTGGCCGGGTATCCAGACCAGTCACTTTGTTGTTTTTGCTCAAATGATTTAGGGCCTTCTGACAGTTCCATACCGTTTTGGAGTTACAGCGAGCTTTTCTAGCTGCTTGGCTATCTGAAAAATTTTTAATTGATCTGAGTGTAAGATGCATATATTCCAGCCTTCGTACACACAGTTCAATGGCATGAACCTCGGCCTAAAAATAGTTGTATTAGTACCTAGGCTTGAGGATATCCTCACACTTGGTCTGTAGCTATGTACTCCGGCTCCTGTTCCCTCAGGAGTTTTGGAGCCATCTGTAAACCAATAACTATTTGCCCTCAGTAGGTCGGTTTTATTCCGATCCCTCTCGTCTCTTTCCGGAAAAAGGATGTTGACGGTCATCTCGTAGTTGGTTATGGTAGGCATAGTATCCGAGGGCATTCCCAGGATGCTGTGACTCTCTATGTCATCCAACAGGATCATACAAAGATCGGTAGTAACATTGGCAATATGCAGACGTTGTAATAGTGGTAGAAAGAGGACATGCGGCGGGACGCTCCGTGAATTTCGGACAAGTAAACGGGTAAAAACTTTACTTTTTGTGACAAAATTTAGTTGGATTAAAGGGCAAAATATTTCATATAAATCTACTTAATTCAGCAGTAGGCTTAAGCTACAATAAAATTAATATTAATTAAATAGTGGTTAAATGTCTAGACCTGGAGAGTGTCGTTCGCATAAAATGGTCAACACGTGAAACAGAAAAGGGACAGGAATCATTACAACCTGAACCTCAGCTCCTATAGTGTCGAAGGGATAATTAATTACATTTATGTCCAAAGTCAAAGTAGAACTAAGTAGTTAAGTCTTACTATAAATATCTCAATAAAGATAAAGATCAATACCTAAGTATAATAAAAAGTTTCAAAACAACAACATTGTTATCCTACACTAGAGATCAATCGAAAATAGCCAGTACACTAAAGGGGATCACCCACTCATTTAATAGCTACATAAATATGGATTTTAGGCTTTTATTAAGGACCTATTTGAAAAACTTAATGAAACCATTGCTGAGAATACCAGTACATTAAATAATACTATAAATGATAAAACAGTTGAAATAATAAAAGAATTTACGTTGCAAATTAATGAGGTTAAGGAAGAATTTGAAACGGCACTACTTGAATTCAAAAATAAAGTTAGTAGCCTTGAGGATGAGAATAACAAATTAAAAAATTGGGTACTTCAGCTCGAAAGGATGATCCGAAAAAACAATCTTTGGTGTTAGTGAAATAGAAAATAACCTAAGTATGGAAAACAATTATAAACATATTGTAAGTTGATGAGGTTTTGGAATCTGATTATATATATATATATATAAAAAAAAAAATATATATATATATATATATATATATATATATATATATATATATATATATATATATATATATATATATATATATATATATATATATATATATATATATATATATATATATATATATATATATATATATATATATATATATATATATATATATATATATATATATATATATATATATATATATATATATATATATGTATATATATATATCAGTTCGAGTTACCAGAAGCCGCAGGTAAGCAGTTATCTGTTAGAACCTGAAGATGGCTGATGAGATTCTGCCGAAACGTCGTTCAGACAACCACGGTCCCTCTCGGGGCCTATCACCTACGCGGGAGTATACCCGGAAAACGAATTTAACATATATATATATATATATATATATATATATATATATATATATATATATATATATATATATATATATATAATGTCAGTGGTTTTCCTTTTGATGTCTTTTTTGAGTTTTGTCCATCATTTTAACTCAGCTACACCGTGCTGATGAAGACCAATTATTCAGAAACACGTGTCCACGGTTTCATCTTTCTCATTTAATAAAAAAAAATAAAACCAGTAGTCATTGAGTTTAAGTATATCGTATCAAAAGAAACAGTTTGTGCTAAAACATTCTAAAAAATTAAAGGGCAAAAATGTATTTATAGCAAAAGATTAATGGAAAAATCAAGAAATAAATAAAGTCCACATAAAATATAGACACAAAGCTATAATAAAAGGAGCGACAGCTTATATAAAAAACCAGACATTGGTAATTAATAATGAAATGTATACTATTGACCAATTGGAAGATATCGAATCAGAATTATCTAGCTGATAATGCTCCTGTTACACCAAATTCCTAATGACGCCAAAGACAATTTGCCGTAGAAATCGGTTTAGAAGACAAATAGGAGAATAAACTGACTCAGAGCAAAGAGAACAATATAAACTACAAACTATTAAACCGTAGTAAAACAAAGGTGCAAGACAATACAATAGCAAAAGATAAAGTAGTGACTCCTTCAAATTCAGCCATAAGGAAAAAATAATTTTTGTATTTATTTATACGTAATATACGGGGTGGGTGTAAATGAAACCTGGCTCGCCCCCTCTATTTTCATTATTTATAGAAATAAATTGATGACATGACATTTTAATATGTTTTTTATATACATAAAATTACATTAGAAGGCAGTATTTCCAATTTGTATGTACTTCCGGTTTCGCCGGAAATTTTCCCAACTTTCTTATTTTAAATGGAACCCCTGTATTTTTTACATTTTTGGAATCGATGGTGAATTCTGATTATAACAGTATATATTTTTTCTTTGATTTTTTATTTTTCTTTTTTCATAGAAAATTTTAATTTTTGGTTTGGAGTGCTGCGATTTATAAAAACCATTTCTGACGGGATTTCTTACTTGAAGGAAAGAAAGTTGAATTACTGTTTATGGTAAATACACTCATACGTAGAAGCCTTTAAAAGTGAGAAAATAGGTTTTTCTAAAAAAAATGCATATTTGTCAAATCTCAAAATTGTGGCTACGTGTACGTAATCTGTATTCGCCTCGTCGCGAATTTTCTGTAAGTCTTTCGATAGTCCCCCGCGCCGTTTGTGTATCTGTTTCTATATCGTTACGTAAAAATGAATCATACTTATTACGCGACGTGTAGTCCAACAACAATTCATAAGGACTTTTTCCTTGTTTTTTGTCGTATTATATGCAAATTGAACTTTATTTACATTTTGATCTCACTTACTTTCACATTCCTCAAGCAAAGCAGCAAGAGATGACAATATTGTACGGTTCATCCTCTTTACTTGTCCGTTCGTTCTTGAAGTTGCAGTTGCATTCAATATTGTTTTGATTCCAAAATTCTGACAAAAACTAGCAAATCTTTTACAGGTAAAACACGACCCTCGATCGGATATTATCCGTCTAGATAAACCAAACATATTGATAACGGTTGTCAAAAAGTTAATCACGGGTCCTACCTTGGTACTTTGTGCAGCTTTCAGAATAATACATTTTATAAAGGCGTCTGTTATTACCAGCAAATAATTATTCTCTTCATTACTACATACAAACGGTCCTAAATGGTCAATATGTATGGTATCCATGGGAATAGCAACTTTAGCTATTGGGTGCAGCAACCCTGGCTTTTTACCAGATGCTGTTTTATTATATAGGCAATTGAGACATTAGCAATATATTTCTTAGTGTAACGCCGCATTCCGGAAAACCAATAAGTTTTACTAATGGCTTCTAAAGTTTCATTAAGCGCAAAATGGCCTAAGGCATCATGATAATAACGTAAAACTTGTCTACGCACAAATTTTGGAACAACTCACCGTGGTCCCCATTCCATTTTGCGATAAATACGATGCTGTCGAAGTTGGTATTGTTTATGTG
Source organism: Rhamnusium bicolor (assembly GCA_029963845.1). Taxonomy (NCBI): domain Eukaryota; kingdom Metazoa; phylum Arthropoda; class Insecta; order Coleoptera; family Cerambycidae; genus Rhamnusium; species Rhamnusium bicolor. The sequence goes on along the minus strand of JANEYF010001444.1, from coordinate 42,420 downwards.
TGTCTCGTTCTTCTGCGTCAGCGAGTTTCTGAGTTAATACTTCGTATAAAAGTTTACATCTATCATCGTTTACTGAACAGACAAAATCCAGTCTTCCTCGACAATTTTATAGTAAAAACCGGAATTTCATCTAAATTGTAAATGTTATCGGAAAGTACCGGATTTCGACTTAAGGCATCTGCATGTAACATGCATGTACCCGACCTATATTCTACTGTAAAATCAAACTCGCTAATTTGTAACCACCAGCGGCCAATCCTCGGTATTAAATCTCGTTTTATTAACGCAGTGCGTAGAGCATTACAGTCTGTTACGACTTTAAAGGATACACCGTATAAGAAAATTCGGAAATAGACTAATGAACTCACGACGGCAAGAGTCTCTAAATCAAAAGTATGATATCGCTGTTCCTTTTTTACTGGTCTCTCGACTAAAATATGGCACAGGTTTCAAAGCGTTATTTTGTCTTTGTAGTAGTATGTCAACTTTTGACTCATCCGTATGTACTTCAGTTTCTGCGTTAGGTTCATAAATTGCTAACACTGGTTTACTTGTTAATTTAGTTTTAAGTGTATTGAAAGCTGTTTCATGCTTTACCTGCCAAACAAAACAAACATTCTTTTTTGTTAATCGCGTTAAAGGCAAAGGCTATTGTTGCAAAATTTTCAATATATTTCCGAAAATAACTGGCTAGTCCGATAAATTGTCGAATTTTACGTACATTTGTTGGTTGTAGAAAATTTTCTGACACTTGTCTTACAATTTCCCGGTCTTACACCTTGAGCACAAATTTCATGACTTTAATTTCGGTTTGGAAAAACGAACATTTTGATAATTTTAGACTAAGATTTGCTTGCACATCTAAAATTTGTCTGACAAATAGTATATTTTCTTCCAAGCTTTGGGACAGAATCAAAATATCATCCATATAGGCCATACCGATAGAGAAACGTAAAGGACCTAACTATTAATTAATCGTTGAAAAACAGCTGGAGCATTGACGAGACTGAAAGGCATACGCAAATATTCGTAATGCCCATCTGGCGTTATAAATCCTGTTTTACCAGTAGAGTCTTTTGCCATAGCTATTTGATAATATCCGGATGCTAAATCAAGAGTCGTAAAATAATCGCATCCCTTAAGTCTATCCAAATGTTCGTCTATCCGTGGCAATGGAAATTTATCTTTAATTGTTTTAGCATTAAGTGCTCCATATCAAAGAGAATTTTCTCTTTATTCTCTTTGTCTATATCTACACATAAACGCATGTCACTTGTTTTCTTTTTTACAAGTAAAATGTGACTAGCATATGAAGAATTTGACTTGAATAATATTTATTATTAAATCGTCTACAATTTCACGTACTTTTTGCCGTTTTGTATAGGACAATCTGTATGGTCGGTACGTCACTGGTTTATCGTCAATCAAATTAATTATCATTTCGGTTTGATTACATTTTCATTTAATTTACATTACAGTGGAACTATATCATTGATTGTAAATAGTTTATTATGTTTAACTTGATCGTTAAAGCTTGAATTTGTTCTTTTTCATTTTTATTATTTTTAAGCACGTCTTGTTTAAAAACATTTGCACGGGCTACGATTTGACCTTTATGATACACGACGGGCCTATCGGAAACATTACAGATACTTATACAACCTTGTTGTGCCTTGGTTACACATCTAACGAAAAGACGTTCATGCAAAGGTAGATCTCTTACCTGACCTTTTATGTAAATATCTCCCTCATATTACTGATTATTCATCGCAGGAACGTATCCCACATGTTGTGGCGACACTTCAATATCATTGGCAGCCATTACAATAATTCTTCGGGTCGGAATGGCGTCTATCCCTGGGAGTACATCATTGTTGTCCTCCAGAATACGAACATCGTTTTTTCGCACCACCAAAATTTTATTCTTATTGATGAACTCTTGTCCAATTAATACCGGAATTGTTTGAATTGAATCTTCTACCACCAAGGCTTTTACATTCGCCTCTGCTAAATCAACTCGTAAACGAATATTCACAATTCCCAAAATTTCTGTTACACTGTTATTATACCCTTGCACAACTAAATTACTAGGTTAACACTTTAGTTGTAAACTATCAGCTACATCCTTGCGAATAATTATACCTCCACATCCAGTGTCTACATATACCAAAAATATCTGTTCAGTTATTTCACACGTAGTATAATAACATTTCTTGTGTCTTTTGAACAATTTGCACTTGTATGTCTAAGTCTTTTACATTTTGAACACTCATTCTTTGGTTTAGGACCATAGACATAAGGACACATGTTTGCCAAATGTCCAACTTTATAGCAATTATAACACATTGGCTTATGTCGTTGATATGGATGGACATGTTTATCTTCTTTTCTTCTTGTATCTTTATAATTTATTTTATTTCGATAGTATCGCTGGTCTCGATGTTCCACATTGTTCACATTGCTACTGCTTGCCAACATCGATAAAAACGAGGAAAACAATACTTCTGGGTTTTCATATCGTCCCGCCCGAGCACCCGTCTGAATAATTTCGTTAGGAATACCGTCTATAATACACGATACTGCATGTTTTTCAGGCAACTCACAGGCTCGAATAAGTTCAATCTTATCAAAATAATATTGGCTCCAGGATTCATCTTCTCTTTTCTTTCTGACTAACATGGTTTTTAAAGCAGCCGCAAAATCGCGCTGATCTAGAAAAAATTTTCTCTTTCCATTCTTCCCAACAATAATTATAATTTGAAAAATTATCATACCATTTCTTAGCTAGTCCTTTGCATGTAAACGATCATCGTATTCTGATTCCATCCATTTGTTGCGGCCATCTGTTCGATTTTGTATATCCACTGCACAGCTGACACATTCGGAATTCCTGGTTCAAATTATGGTACAGTATTAAATTTTTCCGAATACCATATACTACTATACTCCGTTGCTCCAACAAGGCATTTCTCATTTGTAGTTCTTCCACCAAACATCCTAAATTTTCTATTCTATTACTTGAAGGACCGGTCATTGCACTTTCTGGTCACTGAGTCACTTTTGCAATAACCATACTCATTGTTGGATGTATAAACGGTGGTGGCGTTGAAGTGTCATATTGTGTCTCACCTCGTCTTGCATTACCTTGGCGACAACTCCTATTGCCGGTTTCATTGTTTCGTCTTTTGGGACCGCTCTCGTTGTGCTCGTTCCATTTTTAGTCCAATTATTTTTCACTGACTAGCGTTTATCATCCAGTAAAAAAAAAAAAAAAAACCAAACCAAAAAAAAAAAAAAAACACCCAACCAAACGCCGGGAAACCAACCCAAAAAAAAAAAACAACCCCTTCCGGTAACCAAATTGTTTGGCCAGTATACTCAGTCTTTTGCTAGCTAGTAACACTCGAAATGTCGGTTTAAGAGGTTCCAGTACACGTACTATAACATTTAAAAAGAATTTTTTTTACAATCTGTTGTCTCGTCAACACATAACCACAGCCGTGTATTTTTTAGTACATATTTGATTTTATTTATAAAGTTTTCGCTTACAGTTGGTACATAGTTACGCAATGTTGTGTGACTTGGTAACGTCACCTTGGGATTGTATTTATTCTAGAACTCCTGAAATGGTTGTTTATCGAGTATGTGCAGCATAACATCACAGGCAATCAGCATTAAGAGTAAATCGAACATAATCTGTGTTGTCGAAAGCACACCATTTTTTTTAGTTTAATGTTGCACAGAATTTACATGACGTTTACAATCACGTTTGTCCCAGCACATCACGTCTGTCTCGCATACCTTACAAATTATTATAGCACCATTGTAAAATAAATCCGGAAATTCACGCCTTACAATACGTAGACACGCCTTCTCTACTCCAAACCCCACCGCGGACGTAAAGTCAATTTTTATTTTCGAAATAAAAAAAATCATTATATTGAGCTGGTTTTTTGAAAATTTTCCTGTGTAGATACAATCACCCACAGGTTCTCTGTAAACTGACTTCTTTAATTATTATTTTTTTTATGTTTTATGAATTATAATGTATTGTTTGTTTCTGTGCAGAAAAATATCTCCATGCAGAATGATAAAATGTGAATAATGACATGTGCTGCCACAAAACCGGCAACCAGGAGGACCCAGCTTGACTTGGACGGTATTTGTGTCATGGCTGGATATCATTTTGTCAACTTTGTCCCTCATGTTATATTGTTTGTTTGTTTTTATATATTTATATATGAAATAAATACAATAAAAAGTAGGCTTAATTAGAAATGTATATAAAATAGGAAATAAAGCTGATTAAATTGGAATTGGAATTGGGAATTCACTGTCAAATTTATTAACTCTGTTACAATACAATAAATAAAATTATCAACAATACAACGGAGATGAATAAATTACGTTAGACACAACACGTGGCATAACAGCATACTAAAATCAAATGTTAATCTTTGCTAAAATAATAAACAAATCTCGCTTACTTATTTGGGTATTTCTTTACCTGAGCTCCCATGACTTGCGGACCGATTTGTCAACTCTACCTCAGATTGTTGTGTCTTCATGCCTCCAATAAAATTATTTGTTTAAAATACCTGTCGTGACTAGTACATATAAATTACGCTTACTGTAATGCTAGTATAGTCATTGTTTACTTGATAACTATTTTGACAGCTATTTTAAACAATAAACTTTATTTCAGATAATTGTTTTCACAGCACACTACTTTGTGTGTCGGGTTTTGTGAATTACATTATAATTCCTATTTATTTAGAAGAATTTTGATTTTGCTATTGTGAATTCTTATGGAATTATTAAGTTATGGGTATCACTGTAATCGTAAGAAGATGTATTTTCTAAATATCGTTATGCGAGCCACCATTTTGAGATTTGACAAATATGCATCTTTTAGAAAAACCTATTTTCTCACTTTTGAAGGCACAAATTATTTATCATAAAACAGTAATTCAATTTTTGTAATAGAAAAAAACCCCGTCAGAAAATTTTTTTTGTAAATCACAGCACTATAAATCAAAAATTAAAATTTTCGTTAAAAATAAATAAATAAAAAATCAAAGAAACATGTAATACTATTATATTCAGAATTCACCATAGATTTCAACAATGTAAAAATGTACAGGGTGTTCAATTTAAAATAAGAAAGTTGGGGTAATTTCCGGCGAAATAGGAATAAAAATTGAAAATACTGTCTTCCAATGCAATTGTATGTGTATAATATATTAAAATTTCATCAATATATTTCTATAAATAATGAAAATAGAGGGGTGAGCCAGGTTTCATTTACACCGGGTGTATGTCACTTATATTAAATTATAACTTATTGTATATTAAGTCCTATATCCTTCTGTTCAGACAGTAATTTAATACCATTATTGATAAGACTAAAATAAGGCATGCTATCTTTTCATTCCCATTGTAATTTGATATTATCATTAATATTATCAGTCATGTTTGCTTTAGCTTGAACTGTAAAAATATTATACTTACTATAGCTCATAAGCTCTTTTGTTGAACTCAGTTTTAAGTGTAACCAAACATAAAATAATCATTTTTGTATTTAATATAGTATTTAATAACACTGGCCGACACAATGTTTGTAACATAGTTCACACTACTGTTTTTATATTGTTAATACCTCCCTATTAACTAAAAAAATATCCAACAAGTCCTGATATATACCTACCATTTTTGTCTGAACACAGTAGACCCTACTATATGCCAAGTAATAAATTTTATGATGGATCGGCAATTCTAGAAGAGCATGTTAAAGTAAGGTGGGACATTTTCAGTATCAGTCTTGTTTTGACCTTCCAAGTGCCCAATCGTGCCTGTTAGAAAGTGTTTTGGTTTGGAGACATAAATCTGTTACGGCAAAAATATCCAGTCAAACGCGCCAAAGTTGCAAAACCTCACCTGACAAGTTTTGTTTCATTTGTGGAGAATTCCTCGTGGTCACAAGCGAGGCCATTGTCTGAAAATGTGAAAAAAGCATATTTTCCATATTTTGGGGTTTTAGTCGGAGAGCAAGACAAGCAATGGACTCCCCACTGTTGTGTAAGTTGTAGCATGTCACTAGTTCAGTGGATGAAAGGGAAAAGAAAAACCATGCATTTTGCGGTTCCAATGGTATAACGAGAACCTACCAATCATTTTGATGATTGCTATTTTTGTGTAACAAGAACTGAGGGATAATTTGCCATCAGCCCTAAGACCTGTTTCTCACAATGCATCAGACTTACCAGTGCCAACTGCGCCTTTAGATTGGCAAAATATTGTTTTGGGAAGTAATGCAAATAGTAATGACTCTTCAAACAGCCCAGACCAGTGTGCCGACTCTTTCTAAATTTCAGAAGGTTTTAGTGACCCTCACTTAATTGCTCAAAATGAATTGAATGATTTGGAACGTGACTTGGGGCTGTCAAAACAACAAGCAGGACTTATTGGTTCCCGACTTAAGGAGTGGTACTTACTGGCTAGAGAAACAAAGATTACGACTTTTAGAAAATAAATGCAATATTTTCCGCATTTTATAATATGGAAAATTTACGTACGCGTGTATTGGATGGTTTAATGCAGGAATTTAATATCGAGCATTCCCCTTCTGAGTGGCGTTTATTCATAGATTTCTTCAAATACAGGTTAAAAACTGTATTACTACATAATGAAAATGTAAAACTATCTAGGGAAATTGTCTCTGATTCTTGGACTACATGTGTACACATGTTTGTAGCCGAATATGTGCTTACAGTTAAGAAGCGCTATGTAATTCTCACGGCTTAAATGATTCAAACTTAGCTTCTAGCCGTGAGCGATCAACGTCGGTCTCACAAAAAAAAACATGATCTGAATATAAAAAGCCAAAATGACATATGCTTCATAACGTAATTAACAAAAAAAATGTTCGGCTGGTAAGAAAAGAATTTTGGAAGCATGGCGGCAGCCAACGTGTTAATTAACTCGCAAAACCCAGCAACATGGCTCGAGATCAAACAATTTTTATCAATCTATTTCGGAGATTCACGTGACGTAACTTCCCTCATTCAAGACTTGCAGCAAATTAAACAGTTGGCCTAGAACCTCGTCTAGGACATATAAGGGCAGGAAACTCTGCAGACATGTTTGAAGCAAGTGCACACATCAGACGAGAACGTCAATTGTCACTTCAAAAATTAGAAATATTGTAAATAAACAGCGTTCTCAGTAGAGAATAGCTATTACGAATTCGTATGCCAATCGGCCTAAAAAACTCACCTTCTACTTTCTACACATTATGGATAACATCCTCTTAAGCAATTGAAACGAGCATTGCCTCTTCTACATGTATTCCCTCACGATCCACGTACATATATCCAGGTTAACAAAACGGTTAAGGAACGTTGTTCTTAAAATTCATCCGAACAAATGTGAATTTTTAAGGAAAGAAGTCGCTTATCTAGAGCATTTCATCACCCAAGACGGAGACAAACCAAATCCTCAAAAAATTTACTGTATCCAAAATTTTCCTGAATCGAAAACACAAAAGAGAATTAAATATTTTCAGGGATTAACCGGGCATTACAGGCGCTTTACTTTGAGAAAATTTCTAAACCACTTACTGCTCTACTGCAAAAAAACATTTTATTTAGTTTTAATTCTGATTGCAAAATTTCATTTGAATATCTTAAAGTAGCTTTAACTTCTACGCCTATTTTAATATACCGTAACTTCGAAGAAACCTTTCAACGGATGCAAGCGTTTACGCCATAGGAGCCGTGCTCTCACAAGGCCCCATAGGAAAAGATATTCCAATTGCCTATGTATCGCGAATCTTATGTAACGCGGAAACAAAGTACTCCACTATAGAAACTGTTAGCTATTGTATGGGCTGTTAAACATTAAAGACCATATCTTTTCGTTAGAAAATTTAAGCTTATAACAACCAGAGGCTTTTTTTAATTTAAAGATCCCAGAAGCTGACTCACATGCTGGCGGCTCAAGTTTGAAGAGTATGATTACGAGTGTTGATATTATGCGAATTCACTTGTGCAGAATAATCTCGATGTGCTTTAATTAGAATAGTTACACAGAAATCGATATACGAGATGTGTATATAAGACTTTATTAAATAAGTAGTTACATGCAATACACAAACTGACATCTTCTGCTTTCGATCGTTTGATATTATTCAACTAACTAACTGACAGCTGACAGGACAAAATCTAAAAACATATGGTCGTGTCAACATACATGTCGAAAGCAGTTATACCAATCATATAACTAAAAAATACTAATGTAATCTTTCAAGCAATGTTAATGTTTTACTTTATATACAAGCCAGAAAAAAATAATAAAAATGCGGACGCTCTATCGCGCATAAAAATTAATAATACCCGAGAATGCGTAACATTTCATAATGTTCAAAACAAGGACGACGCACTTAACGTAGGAACCATCTCTGTCGATGACATATCGTCAGAACAAATAATTCAAAAGGTCGACACTTTTGAGAAATTATATCAAACAACATCATTAATCGATTATTAGAAAATTAGGTTCTCAAATAATCAATTACTGGATAAAGAGCACAAAAATATCATTACATTCTTTCAACAAAACAACTTGTAGGACTTTTTATCATTTTAAAATCATTGATGATATTTTTTGAAGAAAATCCCAATTTTACGAACAATAAAATTAATATTCTATCAAATAAGACAGTAAAGAAAAGAAACTATTATATCGTACCATTGCCTTTTCACTCCGGTACAGCAATATTACAACTTCTTCATTACAATGTACAAGAACCAAAACGACATAAGCCCGCCCAAAACATATTATATAGAAAATAATTTAAATTTACCAATTCTCGACATACTTTTATATTTTATTATTTATATTTATCGATAAGGACATAAATCTTGTAATTTGTCAGCACATCGTAAAAACTCCTGACGAATTTCAGATTCCTATAATCAATTTTACGCCGGTAAAAATAATATACACCGAGACATAAATGATACTATAGGTAGAATTAAGAACAAGTACAATTGGACTGAATTAACGAAAGATGTAGAACGGTATATAAAAAGCGAAAGTTGTCAAAAAACAAAATCTTACGTACAAATCTCGATAACCCTTTTGTTATTACCGAGAATCCGTTTGATCGGTAAATATAGACGTTTTAGAAATTCCGATAATAAATTATGTTCTAACAATTAGGAACGAACTAACTAAATTCACACAAGCTTATCCCATCACGTACAAATCAGCCAAATCGATAATAAATACCCTACTTAATTTCCAACACTACGGTACACCTCTTCGCATACACTGTGATTATTAGAGTGGGGAAACCGCTCCGCAAGTCAAGGGCGGTGTCAGGTGGAGAAATATCCAAATACGTAAGTGCGACTTGTTTACTATTTTAGCAAAGATTAACTTTTGATTTTAGTGTAGCCTCGTGGCGTGTACAACGTAATTTATTCCTCTCCGTTGTATCGTTGATAATTTTATTTGTTGTATTTTATTCTTGATATTAATTTAATAATAAAGTATGTCAGATCTGCTCAAGGGTAAGAAACGGCCATACGCTGACAAAGTGAATAAATTTATCAGTGAATTCCCGGATTTATTCTACAATGGTGCTATAATAATTTGTAAGGTGTGCGAGACAGACCTGATATGCTGGGACAAACGTGATTGTAAACGTCACGTAAATTCTGTGCAACGTAAAACTAAGAAAAAATGGCGTGCCTTCGACAACACAGTTTATGTTCGATTTACTTTTAATGCTGATTGCCTGTGATGTTCCGCTGCACATACTCGATACACACACAACCATTTCAGGAGTTCTAGAATAGATACAATCCCAAGGTGACGTTACCAAGTCGCACAACGTTGCGTAACTATGTACCAACTGTAAATGAAGACATTGTAAATAAGATCAAATATGTACTAAAAAATACACGGCTATGGTTGTGTTGACGAGACGACAGATTGTAAAAGAATTATATTTTAAACTCACCTTCTTTAGTGTACATCATCCGTAATTGAACGGTTCGATAGAAAAGTTCCACGATACATGAATGGTCGTCCTAATAATCGGTGTACTCGGAGGTATAAAGCCTACGCTACTCTTGAAACTGAAGATCATACTGGCCTGCCAAAAATCAGCCAAGTGGCTGACAGGCCAAATGCAGAAGGCGGTCATTCTGGGGTCTCTCCGTCTGCTTAAGGCACACAATTCTGGTATATACAGTCGTTAACCTTGCAGGATGTGGGGAGTGACTGTAGTCAATGCGCGGGTGCGACTCCCGTGAGGTGTCGGATGCCCCGGGAGGACTATCCGGCATCGGATATTCTGAAAAAAATAAAAAATAATATCTTTATTGTCCATTAGACCAATAACTACATAGGTATCGGACTCGTTAAAATACAAAGCACTTAATGTTAAATAAATAACTGACACAACACTAAATATAAGTGATATAATGTATAACAGTAATTTATTTATATAAATATGAACTAACACAAACACATTAAAATCATTTCTACAATATAATAGTTAAAATTAATGAACCCAGAAACACACTAAAATACGAATTCTAAAAATTCCTCGATACTGTAAAAAAGCATATTTTAATAGTAAAGTCCGTACTTCATTTTTAAATATTTTTGTGCTGTTAATTTGCTTTAGACGATCAGGAAGGTTGTTGAAAAGTTATTCCCATATAATGGGGGTTTTTCTCGTAAATGATAAAGAATGAGCAGGTGTTAATAAATTATTATGTCCTTTTGTTTCATAATGATGATTTCTCAAGAATTTGTCAAAATTTGATTTCACAAGTAAGAGAATTTCCATAATATATAAAGAAGTGTTAATATTTTCATTTCTTTAAAGTATCTTCTACATGATGTCTGCTTAGTAACTCCTACTATATTCTATATCGCTTTTTTTGTAATTTAAATACTCTATTAGTATGATGAGAACTGCCCCAAAACGTAATGCCATAGGCTATCCTTGATAGAACTGTGCATAGTAGTACGACAATAAAACATTTCTATTTGTAATATTTTTCAATCTGTACAGTGGGAAACAGACAGATGATAATTTATTACACAAATTATTGATGTGATTTCCCCAAGTAAGGGCATTATCCATGTAAATACCTAAGAATTTAGCTGATTCTACTTACCCTAAAAATTGACCATTAATTCGAAGTAAATGACTTTCATGATAACATAATATTATATGCAAAGTTTAATGAAGACAGTTTTATTTTCATTTATCACTAATTTTATTGTTAAACTTTGCCACAAATGTATTGATTCTCTGCTGTGCGTTATCAGCTAACTTCTTGAGGTTATCATTTGCAAGTAATAGTGAATTATCATCAACGAACATAATTAAAAGACATTCTTGGACAATATTAGGTAAGTCACTTATGAAAAGTACAAATAGGAGTGGTCTCAGTACCGATCCCTGTGGAACTCCACAGGATATTGAAAAAACTGTAGATTTAATCCCAACTGCTTCAACAATTTGTTGACGATCGGACAGATATGACTCTAGTCATCTACCCAACTTAGCACTAAGACCATATTTACCTAATTTCTCTATAAGCAATGCATCATTGACGAGATCAAAAGTTTTGCTTAGATCCATGAAGTCACCGAAACATTTCTTATTATCTAATTTAATATATAATTCATTGAGGAAGTAGATGACTGAGTAGATCTGCCTTTTCGAAAGCCATGTTGTTCATCATATAGAATATTGTGAATGTTACAGAATGAAATAATTTTATTATATACTATTCGTTCCAAAATTTTTGAAATAGAGATAATAGTGATATTGGCCTGTAATTATCAATAGACGAGATATTTCCTTTTTTATGTACTTAATGCAATAATTTTAGCTATTTTAAATCGTCAGGAAATACACCTTCAGATAAGGATCAGTTTATCAAATAGGTTAATGGTTTTACTATATCATATACCACTGACTTTAACATATTTGTACTAATGTTATCAAGGCCAAAGGAATTTGATTTTTTTTAGTTCCATGATGTTATTAAATATTTTAGTTTCAATAACCGGCTCAATGAATATTGTAGTATACACTTTTTCAATATTTGTATTATTTGTATGTGTACCCTTAAATTTTTCAGACAACTGATTTGGTAAATTTACAAAGTGATGATTCATAGTATTAGCTATTTCTTTATCATAGACTTTTTTTACGTGCAGTATACGTTTCTATCTTCAGTTCGTTTTGTTACTGTCATTATTTTATGTAAAAGTGTAAGTTTTTTAGATAAGGTCCTAATTCCTGATGTTACCCAACGTTTTTTGTTCTTTTGTATTCTCACATTTGTTAAAGGGAAACATGTCAACACAATATGATAAATTACTAAAAAATTCCCTAAATTCGTCACTGATAGTTTGCGCACTGTCCACATTGAACCAGTTTTCCCTACTTTCATATTGACAAAATAATTCATAATTATTTTTTGTGAATAATCTAATTTGCTTATTTTTTATGACTATTGGAGCATTTGGTAAGTTATGTATATATATATATATATATATATATATATATATATATATATATATATATATATATATATATATATATATATATATATATATATATATATATATATATATATATATATATATATATATATATATATATATATATATATATATATATATATATATGAGATAGAGGTATAACTATATGGTCTGAATACTATCCACATATCCTGATATATGTGGAAGTGGTGAGAGGTATGAAACTTCTCATATGGGTCTGAATGCTACTATCCGACCGACATCCTCGATGTCTCTGTGGCGGATAGCGACTTGCATCACAGCAAGTACCGAGAGCGGCGACCCCTAGCCCAGGTGGACTAAATCAAGTGATTAAATATGATTTGAAGGAAACAACTACTCAGCGGGCAAATACCCCGACCTGCATTGAATTCCACCTTCAAATCATGATAGATCGATAGCCAATATCATTTGTCAATTCCTAACCAGACATAGATCGATTTCGAACTTATTTGTTCTCTTCAGTATGCCATAGGTTATGGAACAGACAAATGATAGTGGCCAACCTGCTAGTTATATACTAACTATGGTGAAGTGAATAGTGGTGAGAGGTATGAAACTTCTCATATGGTCTGAATGCTACTATCCGACCGACATCCTCGATGTCTCTGTGGCGGATAGCGACTTCGCATCACAGCAAGTACCGAGAGCGGCGACCCCTAGCCCAGGTGGACTAAACTAATGTGATTAAATATGATTTGAAGGAAACAACTACTCAGCGGGCAAATACCCCGACCTGCATTGAATTCCACCTTCAAATCATGATAGATCGATAGCCAATATCATTTGTCAATTCCTAACCAGACATAGATCGATTTCGAACTTATTTGTTCTCTTCAGTATGCCATGATTTGAAGGTGGAATTCAATGCAGGTCGGGGTATTTGCCCGCTGAGTAGTTGTTTCCTTCAAATCATATTTAATCACATTAGTTTAGTCCACCTGGGCTAGGGGTCGCCGCTCTCGGTACTTGCTGTGATGCAAGTCGCTATCCGCCACAGAGACATCGAGGATGTCGGTCGGATAGTAGCATTCAGACCATATGAGAAGTTTCATACCTCTCACCACTATTCACTTCACCATAGTTAGTATATAACTAGCAGGTTGGCCACTATCATTTGTCTGTTCCATAACCTATGGCATACTGAAGAGAACAAATAAGTTCGAAATCGATCTATGTCTGGTTAGGAATTGACAAATGATATTGGCTATCGATCTATCATGATTTGAAGGTGGAATTCAATGCAGGTCGGGGTATTTGCCCGCTGAGTAGTTGTTTCCTTCAAATCATATTTAATCACATTAGTTTAGTCCACCTGGGCTAGGGGTCGCCGCTCTCGGTACTTGCTGTGATGCAAGTCGCTATCCGCCACAGAGACATCGAGGATGTCGGTCGGATAGTAGCATTCAGACCATATGAGAAGTTTCATACCTCTCACCACTATTCACTTCACCATAGTTAGTATATAACTAGCAGGTTGACCACTATCATTTGTCTGTTCCATAACCTATGGCATACTGAAGAGAACAAATAAGTTCGAAATCGATCTATGTCTGGTTAGGAATTGACAAATGATATTGGCTATCGATCTATCATGATTTGAAGGTGGAATTCAATGCAGGTCGGGGTATTTGCCCGCTGAGTAGTTGTTTCCTTCAAATCATATTTAATCATATATATATATATATATATATATATATATATATATATATATATATATATATATATATATATATATATATATATATATGTATACATCAAGATGATGAGCTAATACATAATCTGGTTGGTTCATTTACATGGTTATTAATATTATAAGTTTTCAGAATATTAAACAGGTGATATTTACTATTATTGTTTGACATATAATCAATATTTAGATCACCACACGATATAAGTAAAGATTTATCTAGCAATGAATTATTTAATAATTCTTCTAAGGTTTTAAAAAATGTGTTAACATAACCAGTAGCTGACCGATATATATATTAACGATTTTAATTTTTTTATTATCTAGTTGTATTTCAGTGCATGCCAGTTCTACATCTGCTTCTTTAGACAAGTCAACTATTTGTTTTGTTTTAACTATATTCATGTTGGGCGAGGATTTATAATAACTCATAACGCCCCCATTTTTTATAAATACTTCTACAAAAGGCTAATTTACATACATAATCTCTGATATTAATCACATCTAATTAGCAAGATTTCAGCCAAGTCTCTGTTAAACATACTATATCTACATTATTTTCATTAAGCTCAATTTCTAGTTGTTCAATTTTGTTTTTTTACACATTGTATATTCTGATGATACACTTTTAAACTATAACAGGTGTCGTTGTTATTGTATGATAATTGCTATTCCAAATCAGGAAAATATATATTTTTTACCTTTGAATTTCAATTTTCTTAATTAAAACAGAGCAGTTAGTATCAAATATAGAGTGAAATTATTAAAATCTGTTTTTAAAACCTCATTTGCATCAATACAGTCACACAATCACATTGTTTATCTTTTTCATGGTCATGTACCCAATTGGCACACCGGAGACATCTTGAATTATTATTGGTACACTGATCTGCTTTATAATCAAAACCTCCACATTTAAAGAAACGAAATATATTAATATATTCTTACACTCGATATCAAGACCAGTCAATAAACAAACTATTTTCACTCATTTTCTTGAACGATTCTGCAATAGTCATTCATTTAGTCTTCATTTTCTTAATCACTTTGATTTTAAGAAACACAATTGTTTTTGTTTTTTTTATTAATATTATATTAATATTTTTTTTATTAATAATATTAATTTTATTTTTTATTAATATTATATTAATTTTATTTTTTATTAGTACCTATTATATTAATTTTATTTTTTATTAATATTGTATTAATTAATAAATTCGAAAACCCTAGCGAACATCTATTATATATTATAGCGGACACTTATACAAGCAGTGTACCTATATTTTTAAAATAAACCTGTATACCTAATTTAGAGATAATATCGAATCCTTTAACCCATTAAATTATTCGTGAAATTACAATTTTTTTTATCATTTTCATTAAATTTTGCAAAGAAAGTAATATCGGCACAACTATTTAATCAATGCTCTTAAAAGCTGTTGAAATTGTAAATTTTTCATTGTAAATTTTATTAGGAAAATAATTCTTCAGCGATTAAAGCATTTAATAATGATTTGGTTGCACCCGTGTCTAAAAGTAATTTTAAAGGTGGTTGTTTAATTTCTATATATGGTGATTGTTTTATGTCTTAAAATGAATTGTATTCAACTGTTTCCTCGATAACTTGTTTGGTCGAACAAAAATTTACATTGTTGGTAATGTCTGTTCATCCAGTTGGTCCAAATTTTGTGAGCTACAGGTGGTATCGAAAACATGCGGTTTTATGTTTTGAAATAAATTACTACTTTGAATTTTTGTCTCGAAGTTTCGAATGTTAGCTTCTTCAGTGAGATATTTAAGCGCTTCTGCTAAATTTGAAGGTTTAATGAACGTATGATTGACATGGCATTGATTGAACTGTCTCCTTTTAAGCCAACAATTAGGTGCGTAATGCTTGGCTAGCATGCGTAACATTTTTATTTTGATTTATTGCGGCATTTTTTTCGTACAAATTAATATAATTCGTTAAATGATTTACGTATAGTTGAAATTATTCGATAATAGAATAGTAATGGTGGGGGAGATTGACCCCTGGCAAGCAGGCCGCAGACGAGCCCTTTTTACCAACCACCAGCTGTCCCCTCAGTCATGTATGACTCTTTCACTTTCGTCAAATAGTTCCGATCTTCTAATGAAGATCAGGATGTCACGTAATGCGAGGAAGCTCACCTCTTCCTTTAAAAGCGCTTCAGTACCGAAGATAATAGAAAATAGGATCCTCGTTAAGTTTTTGTAGAGTTTGTATTAAATCTGACCGTGACCCATTTTCGTCGCGTTGATTACCGAAAGTATTTAATAAAGTAGTTTTAATTTGTATGTGCGCCTGAAACTGAAATTATTTCTTCTGCACAGGCATTTAATTTTGAAACAACACAGTTAAATATGTAACGATTTCTTAAAAAAATTACGTTAATGTTGTCCCAGTATTGTTCAAAGTCTGGAATTAGTCCACTGGAGGAATTTCTATATTAGGTTGTCTGGTTGTATCATCGCAGAAGTTGAATTTGTCGATTGTCATTTTTAATATTTTACTAAATATTTATAGAAGTAAATCTATTAATTTTTAAGTTACAGATATAGACGTAACGATTTCGTCGATATGGTTTTTCATACAATTTTTATATAAAATTTAAACAAGGTTAAAATTGTCTGCTTTTTGTTCACATCAAAAATTAAAATTGTGTGAAAAGTCAGTATGTCCGCGGATTGGGTTTACAAGAGGTGAATTTGCTAAAATATTGAACTTTTCGAGAAAGAGTTTTTCTACATAAAAGTGTTTGCTTCTCTATAAAATACGATACACGTTGAGAACACTATGTTTTTTATACAAGGTGCTCAAAAATTACAAAACTTTGAATTTTCCTAGGATCTTTAATTTTGGGAAAAAAATGTTAAATAAAAAAATTTTTCAAAATTTTATATTCAGCCAAAATTCAAAATTTCGATTGAATATTATTATTTTTGTAAATTACGAGTTACAGCCCATGTTTATGAAATATTATTGTATTCCATTGTTAGATATTCCATAAATTTAGAATTGTTTATCTGATACTTACTCGCCTAGTTCGAATGCAATCATGAGCTAATTAGAAAATGTGGCAAAACCCGACTAACGGTATTTTTCTAAAAATCTTATTTCACAAACATTCTAATATTCAATTTTGGATTTTGACTGGTTATAAAATTTTAAACAACCTGTGTATTTAACATTTTGTTCCAAAATTAAAAATAAGGCCAATTTACTCTTAAGTAAATTTCAAGTTTTTGGAATTTTTGAACACCTTTATAAAAATATACCTAGTTTCTCAACATGAATGAGCAGAAAATGGGTTAGGTAAAATAAGGAAACAAAGACAATCAACGCAGTCTTAGATTCTTGATCTTTTTTAATATACAATATTTTCTGTCATTGCTAAGGCTGATTTGATAAATACAGGTAGCCAGACCCTCCCGATAGACCACCGTACCCTGTCCTGTAGTCGCCCTGTAGTCTCTGCACTTTGTTGAGTTAAATCCTCTTGAAATTTTCGGTAGTTTCTTGAGGTTCTGAAGACCACCATTATCTTATGCACAGACAATCTAGAAACATCCCATCCTCGTCATCAATTATGTACTTGGTCCCGGCAGACACGTCTTTAAAAACAAACGCACAAATAAAAATTTACAAAGATCTTTTATTAACAGAAAAATATATCGATATTTGTAAAGTTTAAATATTGACAATAACAAATCTCGTGTTTACCGCATGAAGAGAGATTATTAAGTGAATAGTAGCATTGTTTTATTTCGTTCCTATGGGGTATGGTTGGTGACACAAGTTTTGTTGAATATTATCCTTATCTCTTTAGTTAGTTATGTAACTATACCTTCAAGTAGGATAGTTGCAATATTTTGACATTCTGCCTATCGAAACGGGCTTACCCAAGCAACATTTTACCAACTACCGACTACTTTTTCACTAATTCCGACGTCAGAATTATTACAAATAGTAGTCGAGTAATAACTTAAATTTTGTAGTTGTAATACGACGTCGAACCAAATATTGCGCCGACCTCGCAAACCTACTGCTTAAGTCTGGACGATTTACCAACGTTGATTTGCTGTTGGAAAACGACTTAATAAGGTTTGATATGTTTTCAAGTCATTATCCAACGTTGATGAGACGTTGACAACTGACTAAAATAGGTATGGTTATATTTTGAATAACTTACCAACGTTGGTTAGACGTTGACAGCTGACTAAAATAGGTATGGCTAAATTTTGAGTAACCTACCAACGTTGGGGTAGACGTTGGTGACTAACTGAATGGGTCAAGTTTGTTATGGAACACTTGCCAACGTTGGTTAGTGGCTTAATAGGTTTGGTCCTTTTTAGTTACTAACCAACGTTGGTTAGACGTTAATGACTAACTTAAGTAGCTCTGATTAATTTTTCGATAATACACCTACTTCTGTATAACGTTGGTAACCGACTTGATAGGTAGCTACATTCATCTCAAGTAACATTTTACCAACTACCGACTACTTTTTTACTAATTATACGGTCAGAATTATTACAAATATTAGTCAAGTAGCGTCTTAAATTTTATAGTTATGATACAACGTCGGAGCAACGTAGCTTGAACCTCGCAAACCTACCATTTACATCTAGCATATTTACCAACATTGGTTTGATGTCAGAAATCTACTTAATACGTTGAGTGTGTTCTTAGATTATTATCCAACGTTTATTAGACGTTGGTAACTGATTAATTAGATTTAGGTAATTTTTGGGTAACATTCCAACGTTGGTTAGACATTGCTGACTGACGTAGTTGTCTAGCAACGTCGGTTGGACGTTGGTGTTAGACTTTTGGTCCTTGGTCTAACATAACCTCAAAATTAAAGTCGATAATTCAGATATTGATAGATATTTAGTAAAGATTTATACACCAACTGCAAGAGACGGTCGATATTATCGTGATTGTTTGGAATGAACGTTAGTGTTAGTGCAGATTTCTGCACCAAAGCCTACCAAAAGTTGGTGCAGGTAAAATTATTTAACCGTGAACTCGCTATTAGTAAAAATAGTTGCACTTATTCCCGCCTTCGCCATATTTTCTGGTTCCACAGAAGGAAATAATAGGCGGCCATATTGAATATATGTACAATTATGTTAAATACACAAAATTTGCCTCTTTTTTTCAAATAAAGTAAGCAAAAAAGTTTTTATTTACTCGTAAAATTAATTAAACAATATTTCAATTGCGCTTTCTTTGGAAAGGGAAAATATTTATTTAAAGTAAAAAAATAAAAATAGTACTTTCGTTCTTAAAATAAACATTATCCTTATGGGTTCACTATATTTTTCGACCTACTTTATATATATGTATCAATAAAATTTCTTTCGTTTCAGTTTTTACCCCACCAGATTTATTAAAATTTTATTCGAAGTATTTTGTATATAATACATACTCAATGATAAACACGCCTTATCCATTTTATATAAATAGATAGGTACGACAAATAGAATAATATACAAAATTGCTTAGTTTCACTACCTACACCCGACTTTTTGTAGGTAAAATTAAGGGCAAATTTTAAATAAGGTTGGTAATAGGCTGACAACCAACT
>JANEYF010001444.1:0-17500 GCA_029963845.1 Rhamnusium bicolor | reverse complement strand
AGTTTAATGATGAACTTTTTACTTTTCTTTTACTTGATAAAATAAAGTATAGTAATAATGAAACTCGATAATGCAACGGAATACATGTTTCAAGTTCTTCTCTAATACTAAAAAAATAGATTTCACGACGATATTGTCCGTCTGTCCACTGGATTTTATCACCGCTCTAGGCCAAAACTATTTGAGCTACCAATCTGAAATACTATATCTGGTCTTTTGATATTGACCGATAGAGCCCAGTTAATTTTCATTAAAATCGGTCAACCGGAAGTGACAGTTTATACGTCATTTTTAGATTTTCACTTTCTTCGCGTGCGTAAGGGATGTATTTTTTGATGTGGGAAAATGAAATTTGGCAAGTAGTTGACACTAATATCAAGGAAGAAAACAGATATATTTTTGCTAAAAAATATACAGGATGGACCAAACACTAAAAAATTTGTATGATTCATAATGTTGTTACAAGATTGTTTTTAAATAAAGAGCCATGAGTTTTCCAAAAGTATCTTAGGCAACATTAGTAGGTATCTTAGACTTATAAAATATCTAAGTTACTCAAAAATAACTAAGATAGTTTTAAGTAAGATACTTTGTAAAGTAATTGAGATACTTTTTGTGAAAAGTATCTAACTAAGATAATTTTTCTAAAGTATCTTTGGAGAGTATCCAAGTTACTTTTTGAAAGTATCTATCGTCCAGCTATATTAGACATAGTACATTGAAGGAGGACTGAAAATGGCATGATGGTGAATGATTTCTCTGCTATCCTAATGCTTACGTTGACGAGAGACGGCTTACCTGCCTCTGGTTTACATTATAACGTTGCTATTTAAGAGACCCATGTCTCATGATTCACTACACAATAATCTGTATAGTTCTCATTGTTTTTACGTTTTTATATTGCCACGTAGGCCGTTATCGCCGCCCATCTAGGACATCGTATTGTTATCACTTTATTTGAATAGTCGCTGATTCAATAAATTGCACAGTTCTGAAAAAATTAACCACGTGCCAAATTTGATCATATTTTTTTCCTTGTTATTATTGTACAATTGGGATTTTTTATACAAAGTATCAATTAAATATATAAAAGAACATTACGTTTTTGCAAATTTTTCGAAAAAATGAGAGGTCTCCGAACAGGCTAAAAATTTCTCTCCACACTAATATTTCGATCAAATTCACTTGAATTACTAAAACGTGTAAAACATCTTTTTCATTCACTGCCGCCACGAGATAGGCCGGGGACCCCCTAACCTAAAAATTTCGCCGAACCCTGAATTTGTCGTGGGGTAAAGATCTTTAACGTGTTTACTTTGAAATAATGATGTAAAAACGCATTTTGCGTATATGCTATATGTTTTTATTCAGAATTTCAAAATATTTCGAAAAATTAAATACGGTTTTAAGTGTCCCCAATGTTCCTCCCCCAAAAACATCTTAAATATCAAAAAGAAAAATACGGGTCTTTTATTTTTCCCTTCTCTACATGAAATTTCCATTTCAATGTATCTACTATTCTCTATTTTCATTTTAATATGTCTTTAATTTTCCACAGCAAATTAAAATTTTCAAGTACACTTTTTGTTAAAAAATATAACAATTTAATTTTATCAGGTGATCATTCTCCTGTATACATAAAGTTTATTTACAACATAAAAACGATGGCTTCTCTGACTGCGGTAAAGGGATCAAAGAAACCGACGTTTTTATGTTGCAAATAAGTTTGATATAAACTTGTATTGTACTTGCTGTGATAATAACATGCAAAAAAACATTGCGCTACTTCGAAAAATCAAAAATTCAAACACTTTACAAGATGTCAGCTTTATTGGTTTCTTAACTTTTTCGTCCTTGTCCTTCGTTGACTGATTAGTGATTACTTATTGTATGTGCAAATTTTAAAATCGATCAATAGCTCAAGTAATGCTTTTTAGCGACATGTACGTATTTAAAAACACAAATTTCTGAAATTATGTCGTTTTTTAAAATGAGGGTATAACTAAATGGCACCTTCGCCATCTTGTAGAGCATCATTTTGGCCATCCGAAATCGGATTTTAAAACGTTTTTTAATAGGGACAAATTTTGCAATATCCAATTTTTCATGAATGAAAAGTAATTAATATAAAGCAAGGGTTTAAGTTACGATTACGAATTGTTGGAGACTTACTCAAAAAACCAGCGCGCTTCTAATGGTACTCACCAAATTTTCAAAATGTAAAGTCTGTTCGGGAAAATAAGTCCCGCATTGAAAACTTCGCCATGCGAAGAACTATGTTAATTATTGAAAATATGTGTATATATTTATGGAGTCAAATGTAGAAAAATTATAAAAAAGTTTTTAAACAAAGATTCATATCGCTAGGTCGAATTTTCAAGAAAAAAAACGTATAGATGCCTTTAAGAAGGTATACTGACCCACTTTTTTGTTTCCGTAAAGTCTCTGAAACACCTTGCATTATGTGGTTTTTGTAATCATGTGTTTCTATTTAAATTAATATTTTCGATCCATTAGGTAGAGGGTAATCAACACGGGCAACAATTTTAGATGCTGTTAACAGATTTGCTGACAAAGAAATAATTTCACGGTTTGCAAATTATAATGCAAATTATAATTGCCTATGATGCGAAATATCATAAAATATGTTACAGCAAATATGTTTCACATAAAAAAGTAGCAGCAAAAATTAGACAAAAGGCCGATTTAATTTGTGCTTCAGATAAGGTTGTTGATAATATTATGCCCAGTAGTTTAGATGAGGAATTTTCACATGATACTTTTTCTTCAAATCTCTCTGATAATCAAATCCTTCACAGAGCCGTGGAAATTTTGCAAAAATATATCTGACCATAAAACAACAAGAAAACTCTTTCCACCTCTTAATAACCAAAGATGAATTTGAAAGACAAGTTCCTAATATCCTAATGACATTTTCAAAAGACCTGATGAGAATTCTGATAAAACGGGTTATCTATCTCTTTCAAATACATCAAGAGCCTTTACCTTTCAACCCCTCACTATTCAACCCATTTTATCTTGGAAATTAAGAGAGATATAGAAAAAACTAAATTTATTTGTATTTAATCTCATCGAGATCTACTACAATCTTTTTTTTTGTCAGTATCTAAAACACCCTGTATACGTATGAGAGTTAATTTTTCTTGTTTCTTTTTTCCCGCTCTCATACAAAATAAATACATTTTATGAGTCTGAGACTGTTCATTTAAACTGGTGTTCTGCAAAGTACAAGGGTCAGAAGGAATGCATTAAAGGTACATTAAAAATTTGAGATCTCAAAAACCACGAGCGAGGTGAATTTTTGTTTAAAAAACTTTTTATAGTTTTGTCTACATTGGACTCCATACATATTACATAAAATTTCAATAATTAACACAGTTCCTCGCATGGTGAAGTTTTCTATGCACGAATTTGCTAGTTGCGACATTGGGACTTATTTTCTCGAAAAGGCTTTACATTTTGAAAATTTAGTGAATACCATTAGAAGCGCTCTAGCTTTTTGAGTAACTCCTCAAAAAATTCATAATCGTAGCATAAACCCTTGATTTAAGAACTCGGTGTATGTTTTGAAAAGCACATTTTTCGAATTACTTCTCATTCATGAAAAATTAGATTTTGCAAAATTCGTCCCGATTAGAAAAAAATGTAAAATCCCATTTCAGATTGACAAAATGATGCTCTACAAGATGGTGAAGGTCCCATTTAGTTATATCTTATTTTATTGCACTATATCACAAAACCATACATATGTATTTGCCTAAATAGTGCTCCATTAATATCACCTGATACAAACACTATTTTTTAGGCCCAATTAAAGTTTTTCAGCAGAAAATTTGAGTTACCTCAGAACAAAAATGATATATGTATATAGCAGTTCTACAAAACGATTTCATACAAATATTATTTACTGATTCACATTACTCACAAAAATACGCAAAAGTATATTAACATGACACTAAAATTGAGACACCCTGTACTATAATTATTTTACTAATAAAAGTTACTAAACTTACAATAATACCTTATTAGTTTTTTTCCTATCTTTTTTTCAGAAAACTTTTCTCAGAAAAGTGCATTACACAAACGCGTTTATGCGTGAGTAGATAAGTTAAATCTAAAATATCAAAATTTTTACTAATCCTCAACCAGTTTTCCCAGCGTATATCGTCCTTGGAGAAAGAACAAAAGTTTATAACAGAATTTTTTCTACTGCTATTACCACATCCATTAAACACACGTCTTTTTTCTGGCAGAACCCATGGTACAGTAATTCTTTTTTTTAAAATAAACTTGCAAGGAACTTAAGTAAATTTTAGAAATAAGTGCAAAAGCCACTCAATTCTATATTTTACTATTACTAGAGACGGTCACATGTACGGTAGCTATTGGAGGTGGCGACGCGGCTAGATTATTGTCAGCATAAATAGGTTAGACACAGTACCACAGAATCAAGAGGACTTTTTTTACTCGAAAATATTGACAAGAAGAAAAAGTGCGAATGTTTGTTTTTTGATATGTCTATAGCATTTGACACAGTGAACCACGAAATGCTGCTCAGCAAATTGAATGCCTATGGTATAAGAGGGGTACCTAATTCGTGGATTAAATCTTATTTGAGTAATCGTACTCAGAGAGTAATATTAAAAGTTGATGGCAAATCACATCAATCTGATGATAAATTAGTTCCAACTGGTGTTCCTCAGGGCAGTACCCTAGGTCCCATTCTTTTCCTGATTTTCATCAATGACCTTTGCAACTATTTGAAAGTGTCGAATGAGTTTCACGTTATTCAATTTGTTGATGATGTGGCAGTTGCATCTGTGGCAAATAATGTTCCAGATTTATCGCGAAACGCAAACATTTGTACCTCAGTAATGGACAGATATTGTAATGATTTTGGTTTGAAACTTAACGGGTCGAAAACTCAAATGTTAATGTTTACCCATATTACTCCTGATTTTAGTTTATTATCTAAAATTGATCATTTATCTATAAAAAATAGTGACTCAGTCAAATTGTTAGGTATATTAGTGGATCATAACTTAAATTGGTTTGATCATATTGACTATTTAATAAAAAAAATTCTATTAGTTGCTATGTTCTACGGCAGCTTCGCTCTTATGTTAATTTTGATGTACTTAAATTATATTACTTTGGACATGTGCAATCATTATTAAATTATGGCATTTTATGCTGGGGCAATTCTAGTAGAATGAATGATTTGTTCATAATGTAAAAAAAAATCATCAGAACCATGATGTTCAAGCATTCTACCCATTCCTGTAGGGACCTGTTTCCCTCTCTCAATATACTCACGCTACAATCTTTATACATCTTATCGTGTTGTCTGTTTGTTAAATCTAATATTAACAAGTTCACTTTGTTTACAGATCGTAACATAAATTACAGTCTAAGAGATACCAATAACATTCTGTTACCAAAACATAAATTGTCTGTTGTTGCTAATGGTGTAACTATCATGCCCATTAAATTATACAATCATCTACCCAACTACCTGAAAGAAATATCTTGTTTAAAGTTATTTAAATCAAAATTAAAAAAATTGTTGGTACATCATTCCTTCTACACTTCAGAAGAATTTTTTAGTGCCACCCTGTAACACTGGCATCGACAATTATTTACTTTTTATTTTTCACACAACCATAATATGCTTTTACACTTTTATACTTTGTAGTTTGTTTTTATATGACCACAGTTTGTTCTTATACTGCATGTGTTTGCTCATATACATATTTTTTGTTTATATATATATACAGGGTTATTCACGGAAAGCGGGTATTAGACGTTTCTCGTGATCTGTCGAGTTTAAAAATCTGAAAATTCGTATATAGAGGTTTTTGGGTATGGCGAATTTAACGAAAATATTTTCAACTTTGTGTCACTTCCGCTTATACCGGAAATATCACTAAACTTTGTTATTTCAAATGGAACACCCTGTATATTATTGCATATTTCGATTCCTCATAAAAAATTTAGCTTGGGTTTGTGTACCATAATGCAGCCTTAAACCTACTATTTTCCGAGATAATTAATATTTTTGAAAAATTTTGACGGTTTCTATCCTTCGGAAAAAAATCGATATCTTCTATCATGTTACAGATTAAGAAATTTTCTTTTCAAACTCATACAAGTTCCCCACGATCTAACTAAAAGTGTCCTTATGTTTTCACAATTTTATACAGGGTGTTTTATTTTCACAGTCAAACATTATTTTAGTTCAAACGTCAAAAAGTCATTTTTCTTAAATGGAACCCCCTGTATATTTTTACAGAATCTAATAGATTATTTAATTCTGCATCAACTGATATTACCATTCCCTATACCTATCTCTCTTGGTTTTCTCACCATAGACGAATATTTATAAAATGTACGTACAACATCAGCACTGTTTCAGAATGTCATCTAGTAGGCTGCAAATGTAAAAATGTTTTGTTTTTACCAATGTCAACACCATGTTATTGTTGTGTGCGTAGCGTCACTTACGCAAATTATTAGTAGAAAATAATGGCAAACGTTTATACAAATGCTGTAATATTAGATTTGTTTTCTCTTTATGGAAATAATAAGGAAATAATTAGTAGAACGTGCAGAGAATTCAACGAGAAATACCGACAATTACCACCAATTACAAACAATAAATTCTGAAGAATCAGGTTAAATTTTTTAAAATTTGGCAAAGTTAAAGCCGTAAAGACAATACCAAAACCAGTTACAGATTACAAAGTAAATGAGATTAATGTTCTGGCTTACTTTTATGCAAATCCGCATGGATCTATTCCTGGTGTTAGTGGGGATTTAGGAATTTCATATTCGTCTATCAACGAATTCTAAAGAAGCATAAGATGCATAATTTTCGAAAAATAACTGATTTCTGTGAACAGATGATCGTACGTCTTCAAGAAAATCCTGATTTTTTCAAAAGAATTATTTGGACTGATGAGGCTAAATTTTCCAAAGAAGGAATTTTTAACAGGCGAAATTTGCACAACTGGACACAACAAAATCCTCGTGGTACGGGAATCGAATTTCCAGACCAAATTTAGTTTTAACGTTTTCTGCTTATTAGTAGATAACACTTTTAAGTATCATATCTACGAGGAAAATTTAAATAGTAACAAATACAAGGAAATCTTGAGAACAGTAGTTGAAACGTTTATTGATAGTTTGCCCCTAAATATTTATAATTCTATGTATTATCAAATGGATGGTTGCGGCTCGCATAATACACGGGAAGTGTATGACGAATTAGTAGCATTGTTCGAAGATAGGTGGTTTGGATACCGAGGATCTTGGAGATGGCCAGCAAGGTCCCCTGATTTGACCCCTTAAGACTTTTACCTTTGGGGTACAATAAAAAATATTGTTTATGCCACCTCGGCTACTTCCAAAGAATATCTAATGAATAGAGTAAGGGCTGCATTTCAGCAATTAGATTCCCACGAAATTCGCCGAGCCACGGTAAGTGCCGTAAATCGCAGAATATTGGCGTGTTTGGAGCAAAATGGAAAACATTTTGAACAGTTGCTGCATTAAATATTTATTCAATGTATTCGTTAATTTTGTAAATTTTTTGTTGCAAAGTATTTTTTATAAATCTAATAATAAAATGATCTTTTGTTTTTGATGTTTATTGATTTTGTTTTCTTGATAACTAACAAATAATTATCAACTATCCATATGATTACACTCCTTTATGATAAGAAAGGAAGCAAGTTATAACTTGTGTTGCTTAGTAACAAACAGTGCTTTGTATGTTCATTTTACAAATATTCGTCTATGGTGAGAAAACCAAAAGAGATAGGTATAGGGAATGGTAATATCAGTCGATGCATAATTCAATTATCTATTAGATTCTGTAAAAATATTTAGGGGGTTCCATTTAAAAAAAATGACTTTTTGACGTTTGAACTAAAATAATGTTTGACTGTGAAAATAAAACATCCTGTATAAAATTGTGAAAACATAAGGACACTTTTAGTTAGACCGTAGGGAACTTGTATGAGTTTGAAAAGAAAATTTCTTAATCTGTAACATGATAGAAGATATCGATTTTTTTCCGAAGGATAGAAACCGTCAAAATTTTTCAAAAATATTAATTATCTCGGAAAATAGTAGGTTTAAGGCTGCATTATGGTACATAAACCCAAGCTAAATTTTTATGAGGAATCCAAATATGCAATAATATATAGGGTGTTCCATTTAAAATAACAGAGTTTGGTGTTATTTCCGGTATAAGCGGAAGTGACACAAAGTTGAAAATATTTTCGTTAAATTCACCATACCCAAAAACCTCTTAATATGAATTTTCAGATTTTTAAACTCGACAGATCACGAGAAACGTCTAATACCCGCTTTCCGTGAATAACCCTGTATATATATATATATATACTTTATTTCCTTTTTTTATTTATGTACAGATTTTATATTATTCGTTATACACATTTTATACTTTGTAATTGTTTTTTAGATTTTTTACTGACTTAGGTTATCAATAACTTTTTTTCTGATAACTTCTTATTAATTTTTGACGTTTTTCTATACATGTAATGCATGTCTACTGAAAAATAAAGAGATTATTTATTTATTTATTTATTTATTAAATGTGACTATACCTAGCTTGGAAAATGTCACAAAATAAAATTACAATTAATTGTTAATGTACGTAATGAGAATTTTAGAATAACTTATAAAATTAAATTAAATCTGTATTTTTGTATTTTTTTATTCATATACTTCACATTACCAAATCTACGAGGTTTATTCAAATAAAAGTTCTATTTTTATTTTAAATAATTTTCAAATTTAAAAGCTTAAAAAATCTATTAATAAAAGCGCATATTGGGTATAAGATTTCGTTTATAATAACTTAAGGGGCCAGTCCTTATCTGATCAAGCGGCCGACCCCAGAAAGCATTACCGAGCCGTAAGGTGGGACTTCTGGTTCTACTGATTCTGTGTCTGAAGTAGTCCCGTATCCAAATATTGTATCTGGGGTTCTTCGGAATCCAATGTCAGATTCGAAATGTAAATGCCCCGAAAGCGTTTTTCGAACTGCTACACCCTTAAGCAGGAAAATCACAATTTTTTGACGTATCGACGATCGGAAAAACTTACATCACGAATTTGATATCGAATTCATGCTCAGCGACACTGAACATCCGTGAGGCGTTTTTCGAATTGCTGCACTCGAACAGTGACAACGAAATTAGCAGTGTCCCAAAAAAATTCAACTTTTTATCTGAAGAAGTTCCGTGTCCAAAAATGGTATATGGGGAATCCATTCCACCGATAGTAATGGGCTTACTACAACTTACGCCATGAATTTGACATTAAAAACCTCTGTGAGGCGTCTTTTAAACAGCTGCACCCTCTAGTGAAAGAGTTGATATTTGAGCCCGGGGCAATTAACAGTGTCCAAAAAAATTCAACTTTTTCATCTAAAATAGTCTCGTGAAGTGGTATCAGGGGGCTTCCCAGAGCACGAATTCAATGTTAGATTCGAGATGCAAATGCCCCGATAGCGTTTTTCGAACTACTACCTTTAAGTAGAAAAGTTGTAATTTTTCGATATTTAGTCGACTGGAACGGACTTACATCACTAATATAACGTCGGATTCGTGCTTAATGAATCTGAAAACCACGTCTATCAAACAGCTGCACCTTCTAGTGAAGAAGTTGATTTTTGAGTCCACGCAATTAGCAGTGTCCCATGAAATGCAACTTTTTTTTATCTGAAGAATTTTCGCGCCCAGAAATGGTATCTGGGGGCCTTCAAAGTCGGAGTGCACGAATCTAAATGTTTTTTATTTTTTAGTTTAAATTCATATTTTCACGAATTGATGAATGTAAAATTTGTTTTCGATACTTTTCATTTAATTTAATTCATGTAATAAGAAAATTCATATTTTTAGTAAAAGAACCTTGTAGTTAAATATGTTTTATTTGATTTAAAAAAGCCACAGGCTTTTCTGGTCATGGCTGAATTTTATGTCGTTAATCCTAGAAACACCTTCATTTAAATTCGCTCCTTTCAGAAATGGTACTTATAAGATATGGCATAACTATCACCAGCCGCCACTGTAAGTAGCATCAGAGTCTTATACAGGGTGTCCAATAATTAAGTACCCTCCTTCAAGGGGTGATAGAACTAAAAAAATAAGTTGAGTTTTATATATAAACATTTGCCTTAAAGCAGTTCATAAGAGAGCTGCAACGCCTTATAAGGGGTAAGTACAACATAGTTATTTGTTATTTTTAACTATTGTTTTGTAGAGCAATTTAAAATATCGCTTTATGCAATGAAACATGTAATTTAAGGACAAAAAAATAATTTTTATTTACAATAATTTTCTAATTAATATTATTTTCAGTTTCTGTTCCAAGTTCAGACGATGATCAAGAACAAAAAAATAAATTGGTCATTTATAAATATTTGTTAAATTACATGCTTCATTGCGTAAAGCGATATTTTAAATTGCTCTACAAGACAGTAGAAAATATTGTGGAATTATTTTTGTAGAGGTACCAGTTATATTTCTTGCATTAGCAAACAAGTTTTTAAAAAACACTTTATTTACTAAATACGAAGTACAATGAGTATAGCCTAAGGCTCACAGAAAGACTAACTTATTTACATAATAAATGCAGGGTTTATATATTAATTGTTTATCAGTAATGTGACGTATTTGATAATAGGGGTTAAGAGATATAACTCCTCCCTCCTTAGTGTTGACTGTCCTCAGACAATTTTATTTTAACATTTTCGAGTTCTGAGGAATTAACTTTAAAAACTATTCTCTTTTTACATAAGAGGTTTTTCAATTTGGCTCGATACAATACAATTAATATAAGTATAATTATACAAAACAAACAGAGAATTGTTGTAATGGATAGATGTGCAGCCATTATGGTAGGGTCATCAAGAGGATCATCTTGGCTCAGGATTTGCAGGTCCTTCTGCAGTGAAGAGATATCGTCCAGGTGAACAGGTCGCAAATTGACTTCCATCAGTGGATGTTGTAGTTTATTTGTCGTAGTGGGACTGAGTAAGGTCATATTCAATGGGCCAGGGAGAATGGTATTCTCGCCAATAATGATTTCACAGGTGGAATGCAATAGATTGTTTCCTTTGATCAGGTGCCTTGTGATTTGCTGATGGCATTTTTCTAAGACTTCTTCTTCTTTGGAGAATGTAGACAGTATGCCATGTGAAGTAACTTTATATGCATAGGTATCAGGTACATGTGCTATAACGCATTGTGTAGGTTTATTTAGGTTGCATTGTTCAATGCGTTGGTTTTGGCTCATAATTTGTTGCGAAGTAATGTCGCATTGTTGCATCCATTTAGAGGATTGTGAGTTTGACAGGTATATCGGAACTAGGATATTTTGTTCTTCATTTGGAATAGGATAAATGCGGGAACAGTTGTACGTTGTTGGGTTTAAGATGGGAAGTTTTAATATCATTACAATTGTTGCATTTATCGTGTATAAAGAAAACTTTGAAAATTGGAGAATTTCAAAACAAGTGTGTGTCATCGAATGAGATGAGATTCTCATTTTGATAATTTAATAGAAGGTATTTATAAATATTATTTAATTCATTTGTAGAGATTAATTCTACATTAGTTATTCCTGAGCTAGCAAGACTAATTGTTCTTAGCAACATATTTACATGATTTTGATAATTATTGATATTTAATAACAACATCTGTAACATGTACGTTTTTTCTAACAAGGTACGAGATTGTATGAACATTTCTTGTGTTTTATTTGAAATAATCATTAATTTATTTAAATTGTGAGAGAGTTTTTTAATCATTTGGTGATTTAAAGTGGCGAACTTACTTAACCGTATATTTTCTTTGATTTGATTATCAAATAATTTGTGCATGTTGTTATTAATGATGTCTAAGTCATCTTGGTCTAGATTACCAGAAATGTATTTTACTATGGTGCCTAAGCCATTTATAAGGCCACGTTTTGATCTTGTGTGAATAATTTTGTCTGCACTTTCTTCTAATTGAAGTATTAAGGAATGAGCTGTTTCTAATAATTGCGCAGGTATGCGAATCGCGGGGTTAATATTACTTTCAAATAAAATATATGTATTATACAATTCATTAATACCTACGATTAATTGAGTGGTATTATAGTAAAAGTGGAATTTATGATAGAAATTTAAAGTTTTGGAAGTTCCTAGAGGTTCTAAGTAGTAGCCATTAGTCTTGATGGGCACCACTCGTAGAGGGCTGACCTGGGGTAGTAGGATCCTGTAAAGAGGAACAATGTCTTAGTCTCTTTACTTTGCGTATATTAATGTCGTGTAATTGTTTTTTGTGGGAAATCGTTAAGACTTTACCTTGTTCATAGCCACACGCGGGTCTTTTATCGTAGAGTGTATTATGTTTTGCATTTCTTTTAGTTTGACGTATATAATAGTTATCTGCTTCTAGATCGGTGGGTTCTGTTTCGCGAGTTTCATTAGTTTTATCAAGAGCTTGTTGTTCCTTATTACGTGCTTTTTCATAAATTTGTGAAATAAAAGGGGTTAATTCGTTTTTTTCGTCTTTGATTATAATCTTCATAAATATCCAAGTCGAGAGCTAAATCTATTTCATGAGCGTAGGGGCCGTAAAGGATGGAGAAAGGGAATACCCAGTATTCGAATAAATACTTTGCTTATAGATGAGAGTTGCAGTGATCATTTGATTTTCAGGACGTTCTTTAGGATTTTTAAGATTTATTATTCTAAGTTTTTCAAGTATGGTAGAGTGATAGCGTTCAATAAATCCATTAGAAGTGAGGTTAAGTCCTGTCGTAAAATGAATATCAATGCAATGTAGATCGCAGAATTCTGTGAATATTTTGAATTCAATTCCATTATCGTTTGGGATAATTGTCGTGACTTACAAAGTGTCTAAATTTGTTTAGAACTTCGATTGCTGCAAGGGTTTTTAAATGATATGCTTGTGCGTATTTAGAGAAAGAATCAATGAGAGTAAGAAATTTTGAACTGTTATATGTAAAT
This sequence comes from Rhamnusium bicolor, assembly GCA_029963845.1. Lineage (NCBI taxonomy): Eukaryota > Metazoa > Arthropoda > Insecta > Coleoptera > Cerambycidae > Rhamnusium > Rhamnusium bicolor. Next base: position 4,428 of record JANEYF010001444.1, on the reverse strand, counting down.
GTATCAATAAATATTGTGTCGAAAGGTTTATTGGCAATCATAGGACCTTTTAATTGAGGGTTATATGGATTTCGTTCGTATTTTGAACGTAGGCATAGGTCACATTGATTTATATAGTTTGTAATAATTTCCTTTAATTTGGGGAAGAAATATTTTTGTTTTAAATTATTATAAGTTTCCGTAATTCCATTGTGTGTTTCATCATGATATTTTGCAATAATTTCTTTTTGTTGAACTGGGTCTGTAACGTCTTTGCATAATTTGTTGCAAAAGAACAGTTTAACGGAATTATTTTTGCGATTTGTATAAGCGTATTTTGTAAAGTTGTATCTGGACAGAAAATATAATAAGAATTTTCTGGTCGCATGATCTCTTTAAACATTTGTTTTATATTGTCTTCTATTTGATTTTTTGTTTATGGAAACATTATATTGGAATTTATCAAAGGGTCTAGTGAGTTTAATATTGAATTTATTTTCTAGCATGAATATTATACGATTTTTAAATTTATTAACACAGTCTTCCGAAATGGGAATTGTTTTTCCGTTGTCCTCTTTGTGGATTGAATGTATAGTTTGATCAAGATTTTCAACGATTTGCTGAATTTCCTCGGGATTATCGGTGGGGTTGTCGGCAATTAATTCGTCTATATTAAGAGGATCTGGGTTCTCGTGTATTTGTAGTAAAATGGAATCTAAGTCGTCTGTGTCATTGACGTTAATTTCTATACGTGAGAGGGCATCTGCAACATGGTTTTCCTTGCCTTTACGATACTTTATTTCAAAGTCGAATTCTTCAAGTTTTAACCGCCATCTAACTAAACAAGAGTTAGGTTCTTTAATTTTATGCAGCCAAACAAGAGGATTGTGATCTGTTTCGATTGTGAAACGTTTGCCAAAAAGGAAGGGACGAAAATGCTTACAAGAATCGATAATGCTGGCCATTTCTTTCTATGGTTGAGTAGTTTTTCTCTGCTGAATTTAGAGTGCGAGAGTAGTATGCAATAGGCCTGTTTGATTGACTTAATACACTGCCGAGAGCGATATTCGAAGCATCTGTTGTAAGTGTAAAGGGTTTTTCGAAATCCGGGTAAGCGAGAATAGGAGCGTTAGTAATTAACTGTTTTGCCAATTCGAAACAGTCAATGTAGTCGGGATCGGAAGTATTTATTTTCTCATTTTTTCGTAAACATTTAGTCATAGGTTACATGAATTTTGCAAATGAAGGTATAAACTTTCTATAATATCCAACAAGTCCAAGAAATGATTTTATTTCTTTCGTGGTTTTGGGAATGGGGTAATTTTGTATAGATTTTATTTTTGCCGGATTTGTGGCTATACCGTCAGGGGTAATTACGTGTCCTAAGAAAGCAACTTCTTTGCACAGAAATTCGCTTTTATCCAATTGGACTTTTAAATTTGTTTCGCGTAGCCGGGTGAATATTAATTTTAAGTGTTGTAAATGTTCCTGTAATGATTTGGAAAATAATACAACATCGTCCATATAGACAAAACATATTTTATAAAGATATTCGCGGAGTACGTTATCCATCATCGTTTGAAATGTAGCAGGAGCATTCTTGAGGCCAAATGGCATTCGAAGATATTCGTAATGGCCATTGTTAACTGTGAACGCGGTTTTTTCAATAGATTCGGGAGACATTTCGATTTGGTGAAAACCTTGTGCTAAATCAAGAGTCGAAAAGTAGGTGCATTTACCTAGATTGTCGAGAATTTCGTCAATTTTAGGTAGAGGATATTTATCTTCTATAGTCTTTTCGTTTAATCGTCGGTAGTCGATAACCATGCGAAATATTGGTTTTCCGCTTGCGTCGAGTTTTTTGGGACAATCCATACAGGTGAACTGTAAGGTGAAATAGAGGACGGATGATTTTATTTTCTAACAATTTTGTGATTTGATTTTGAATTTCTGTTTGAATATTTTTCGGATATCTAAATGATTTTGTGTAAACGGGCTCGTTATCGGTAGTTCTAATATTGTGTTTTACTTGATTCGTAAATGAAAGGTCGGTGCCGTCATGATAAAAACAATCTTTAAAATTAGAACAGAGTTTTATCAATTTATATTTTTCTTCGGTGTTTAAATGTTTAGTTCTTATCAGTTCAGATATGGCTTCTGTTCCGGACTTATTAATGGGGGTCGAAGTGTCAAAATATTCAAGAGGGATAACGTTTATTCGTTCTTGAAAATTGATTTCGATAACCTCATCATTGGGGTTAGGGACTTGACAAATACCATATCTTGCGGTAGCGATACAATTAGGTAAGATAAGGTTGTTTGTTAGTTGAACTTCTGGAATATAAACGTCGCCGTTATCAATGCTGACAGGGAGGTTGATAAAATGATAGGTGGTTTCGTTGAGATTTATTTGGGTGTTATTATATTCAAAGTAAAACGGAATTTCAATTTTATTCAGGGTTAATATTTGTTTGTCATAATTAATTTGAGCTTTGAGGTTTTTCATATCTTTTGTACCGATTAGAACATCGAAACGTTTATGCCAAGGAATAACGCGTATTTTTAAAGTTTCGTTAATTTTTAATTCTTCTAATAATTTTAATTTTAAATTTATGTCAGTCAATTGTTCTATGTAAACCTGTGACTTTAAAACTTTCGTGAAAGATGAAAAACTTTCGTGAAAGATGAAATCTTTAAAGGAATTTATTTTATTTGGATTTATTATGCTATCTGTAGCACCAGTGTCTATTAAAACTTTAAGATTTTTTTGTGGAAGGTAGAAGAAGGGTAACTGAGAACCATGAGCAATATTATTTAAGTCAATAAAAGGTTCGAGGCCATCTTTATAAATTTTCGTCCTCACGTGACTCTGTAGGTGGGCTATCTGAATGTTGTGTTGGGTCGTAATTTTCGTAATTTTCTAATTCGTAATTTTCAGGTATATAATCGTTAGGATTTTCTGAATATTCTAATTGTGGATTTTCATAAGATTCCGCGTTGAATAGTTGTTCGGAAATAAAGTTTCTTTGATTCTGGGGGTATTTTGTATTTATTTGCTGAGGATTGGAATTAGATCGAAAACTTGACTGAATCGACATAGGAGTGGGTTGATACGGCTGAGAATAATTTGGTTTAGGTGTGCCGAATACTTGTTTGTTCGTAGGAAATTGTCTTGGGGTTAAAGGTTTGTTAATGTCTCTGGAAAAAGGTTTTGCTTGAAAATTATTATTATTTATACGTGGGGTGAATTGTTGTTTATTGACTTGAGGTTGGAAAGACGGTTTATTTGGTACAAATTTATTTTCAGTTATGTGTTTGGGTTTAGGATTCGTTTTTCTTTGTAAAAATTCCACATATTCGACTTCTTTTAGTCGATTGGCATAGCAATGACACTTTGTTAAAGCTTCTTTTATATTATTAAATTCAAAATTGTATAAATGAGATTTATAAGGTTTATGTATACCGATTAAAAAGGTGTGGAGAGTTTGTTGTTTGCAATTCGCGATTTTATATTTCTTTAAAATAGCGTCTTCTTCGTGGAGGTTAATGTGTTGTAAAAGTTGGTTTTGCGCGTAAGTTATTCGTTGATAATATGTGATATATTGTTTCGTTAAAATTCTGAAAAGTGGTACTTAACGCGTTTTGAAGTAATTCTTCGTTTCGTGGGTCACCGTATTGTTCTACAAGTGCCTTTTTTATACCTAGCCATTCGTGCTCATTATTAAAATTTAAAATGTGCGAGCTTCGCCTTTAATTTTACCTAATAAAGTAGCAGTAAAAATGAAAACCTGATTTGGGTTTAATTTATTATTTAAATAACTCACAAGATTGTCAACCGATGAAATAAGTGTGGATAAATCATCACCAACGTGAAAATCAGGAGAGAATGAATTAAAGAAACAACGTCGTTGTTACTTAATGCAGTTTGAGTCATGTTTGAATCAATATTTTCAATTTCTATATTTAAATTATTTTTTACGTGTTACGTATTGATATGGAGTGAATCTATTCGATTTCTGCACACTAGATACGACAAGTTCTATTTCTTGTTCACTATCTGACATTGAATTTTACAACAATTGCAATAAAATACTTAAACTAAAAGGAATAAGGTGATCGGACTTACAGGAATAGTGGATAGAAGTTCATCTGATCCTCAGAAGTCGCTGTCTCGTCTATTGATGCCTTTTCCTGGATCTACGATAGATCGTGGAGCCTTCTTGTTCTGAATTCCTCCCAAGGAATTGAAATTCTCCGCCAAAGCCGAACTCAGGGGTGGAATGATCGCAGTTGATTTCAGCGTGGAGGAATCCTGTTCGCAGCGCCAGTTATATTTCTTGCATTAGCAAACAAGTTTTTAAAAAAACACTTTATTTACTAAATACGAAGTACAATGAGTATAGCCTAAGGCTCACAGAAAGACTAACTTATTTACATAATAAATGCAGG
>JANEYF010001443.1:0-184292 GCA_029963845.1 Rhamnusium bicolor | reverse complement strand
TAACCAGTCTAACTGGAATTATCTATCTGGAAATAATTATCACAGAAGCAGAAAATATGTTTTTACAGAATTTTCCGGAAGCCGAACTTGATGATATGATTTGGATGCAGGATGGGGCAACTCCGCATTGTGTCCTACCCGATCGAGATCATTTGAAAAATGTATTCCCAATATGGATAGGGAATAATGGACCTATTAAATGGCCAATTAACAGTTCGGATTTGACCCCTATGAACTCATTTTTTTTTGGGGATTTCTAAAAGACATTGTCAATTATAATAATAACAATATTATTCAAGTTATTAAAGATAGGATTCGACTTGAAATAAACAATATGATTGTAAATAATGAAGCCATTTCCGGTACAATTATAAATATAAAAAGACGTTATCAATTATGCATTGACAATAATGGTGTGGACACATCGAACATATTTTATGAGATCATTTATTTATATTTAAATTTCCTAAATAAATCTTTGTTATCCATTTTGTATAAATATTTGTTTTTTTTTCTTCCACACTGTAAACCATTTTGATTATTTCATTAAACAAATGTCCATATTTACAGTAACTAGTTTGACTAAGATATTCGACGTTTAATGACTCAAAAACAGTATATGGTAGGAGTAACAGATGGTATTGTTGAAATCAGGAACAAAAGATCATTTCAAAAATTTAATAATATATCCATTCAAAAACCTATATTATTTTTTTTGTATCCTCTGAAATCTGCACGCTACTGTACATTTGATGGTATTTTACCAAAATTCAGTCATAACCACACAACTCTTATTTAAAACTTTTTTCTTCTATAGGCAATAATAACGATGATAAGGGGTGGGTAATTTATAATGAATTACCCTGTACAATCAGCATTTGTGTATATAATTATTCTTAAATGGACGAAACCTCCAATTCTGTTCAATTTGGGACGCCCCGTACATATGGTAGTTTTCGACAGAGTAAATTATTTCATACCCTTTGATCATTTTCTGGAATATAATGTTAAACTCCTCTTATATTATGTATCAAGTATTATGATGTTCACTTTATATACAGATGTCATCTGCAGATTGACCAAACTAATTATCCGGGCCCATTTGTTCATGACGTAAATAAAATGAAATCGATAATTCCCAATTATATTTGACAAGGTCAAATAAGTAAAATACAACGGGACGAATACATTACTAAGAGTCTTATATTTTAAGAATTGTTAGGACTATTATTAAAGGACTTAAATAATTTAAATTCTAGTTTGCTGTTTCAATTTTCGAGTCCTCTCCATTTATATATTTTTCTTCCCGAGGTAAAATAATGTCTTGAATGTGGTCGTGCCCAAAAAAGATAATTGCAGAAGTATTTAGAGATCGGGAGGTAGCGATAAATTTTCATCCATAGAATTTTCAAGTAAACTTGAAGTTTACTTGAAAATGTCCGAATAGGGATGAAACTAGTTGTAAAATAACAAATAAAGTGAAAATTAGACAAGTAAAAAAGTGTTTATAATTTTTTAAATCATAAAAATTTCATTTCCGGCTGAACCGGAAGTTACTACGAAAAGTAATTTTCAGGCTCAAATTACTTCGATATTTTTAATGGAACACTCTGTATTGGACTTAAATTTAAATTCTACTAACCTTTCTGGATATTTTCTGTTTCTGGTGTCCCCTGTCTAAACCTAATAGTTTATGAGATATCCGCGACTAAATGTTCACCTGCACTGTCACAAAGGCTACACAATAAAAAATGATGTTTAAACAGAACTTTGATTCAAGAGGGCTGTGTAAAACAAAAAGACTATTTACCGATTTTCGTTTAGATTTTGACAGTTCTGCTGCATTATTTAAAAGTTTCTCTCGACAGTTGTCATTTAATTTTTGCGTTTTATTCTTAATTTACCTTTTAGTAAGTGTTTAAGTGTTATCTGGTTGTTAAAAATGGTTGTGTTTAGGCGCCAGCATCAAATTGATATGTTATTAGTATATGGAGAGGAAAGAAAAAACCGAAGGGAAGCCAGAGCATTATATGGTCGACGTTATCCAGAACGCGACCAAACTTGTGCACAATATTTTCCATGGTTGGAAGAACATTTAAAAAGGGAAAATGATAATGAACATGAGAACACATTTATTGTAAATGAGGAGGCAGAGATAAACACACACCTGTATGGAGATTCATCCAACAAGTTCTACAAGGCAAATTGCCAGTGGTATCGGGATATCTCCCGAAAGTGATTCTACATAAACATAAGTAAGTACAAATCTTTTAAGTACCAAATCCATCAGCATCTTTACGAAGGAGATTATCAACGAAGATTGAATTTTTGCAATTGGTATCTAGAAACTGAGCGTCATCAGCCAAATATAAATTCTTGCTTTATTTTTGGACGAATCTTGATTTACCAACATGAGAATGTTTAACAGGAACAATACGAGATATTGGACAACTGAAAAAATAGATGGTTAATCTATTTAGAGGAGGGGCTTTCCAAGAAAGATTCGGCATCAACGTTTGGCTGGGCGTTATAGGAACACGCATTGTAGGACCAATATTTTTTGATGAACCTTTAAACGAGGCCCGGTACCTACATTTTCTACAGAACGAAATTCAAAATTTTATTGAAGCCTCATCAGGATTGAATAATAGTATCACAACTTTTATTTGTCGTAAATATTCAGCATAATAAAAAGCTGCCTTCAACCATGTATCCCAATGGCTAAGAATCGGTTGTGGTGGTTCAGGAATAACGTGATACTTGCTATAAAATGCGCGAAACGTTTAAGAACCATTTAAGAAACACTTTTTTGTATTTGCTATTAATGCATCTACCTCTGGAAAACCTTCAAATCAAATAGTTTCTGCCACAAGATGTAAAGAATGCTTTACATGTAACATGTATCAACCTACAACCGTGTTCTTGAAGATAATGGCCTAACAAACGCAGTCGCCACCATCGGTCACAAACATCAACATTCCACTTGTTCACAGGTCAAATTTTTCTTACGTCTCCAGCACCACCTGCGTAATTGTTTTGGGAGTACACTCAGTTAGTCTTTTGCTAACTAGTAGCAGTGGAAATGTCGATTTAAGAGAGTCCAGTACACTTACTATACCATTTACAATATATTTTTTTTACAATCTGTCGTCTCGTCAACACATAACCACGCCGCGTATTTGTTAATACACATTCCAGCGGTTCGCTTCGGTATTTGGTATTTGTCCGCAGATCGTTGCCCCCTAAACACCATTAAACCACCGCACGACTTGCCAGCTTTCCTCCCTCAATGTAAACACTGACACCCTAAGATGGATATTTTGTTGGACCCTCACTTTGTGAGTGTTTTAAATCCTATAAATGCATGTATTAGCCAGAGGGGATAATACATTTTAACAGATTTATGATTGTGACTATTATGATATGGCTGTTTGTTTCTATTCCTTTCTATCAAATAAAACAACTGATCATTATCTAAATATTTGACATATTGAAAACTATATTCGTCTAGTAGCTGATAGATGTCGGCGTAGTAAGTACAAAAATTACCTGTAACACCCTGTTGCTATATTTTTTCATGCAGTAAAAGAATGTACTTCCTAAATTTAATTCCCTTAATCGACCATTACCTGTTTTAGATTCTTTAGGTATAGGTTTGAGTTTGTTATAAGAATCTGAAACAAAAAACAGCTAATTAAATTAATTAAACACCAAAGGGTATCCCTGAAAGTATCTTGAGATACTTTATGCGGGAAGTCACTACACAATGAAAGACCATGGGCTCATACCCAATATTTCAATATGCTAATTTATGCTTATAGGTATAGGTTTGAGTTTGTAATAAGAATCTGAAACAAAAAACAGCTAATTAAATTAATTAAACACCAAAGGGTATCCCTGAAAGTATCTTGAGATACTTTATGCGGGAAGTCACTACACAATGAAAGACCATGGGCTCATACCCAATATTTCAATATGCTAATTTATGATTATGGTATAGGTTTGGTTTGTAATAAGAATCTGAAACAAAAAATATTAAATTAATTAAGACCCGAAGTTTTTTGGGGAAGTCTGCAGACCCGGTCGTATGCTTTATGCTTTGAAAAAATCCCAGTTCCTCGACTGAGCTCGAACTCGGGATTTCGAAGTGAAATTTAAGTGTCGATTTTTTTCAACTAATTAAATATAAAAATTCTGTATCCTTTGTATTAGTCCAGTGCTTTTAGTATCCGTTAAGAAAAAAGTCCAAGAAAGCTGCAATTTTTACACTAATTTCGTCGTTCTAAACAACGTTTCAAAAGTCCGCGACGCATAGTGGTGCAAAACGGACATTTACAATCCAATTTTCCATAATTTATTATGTATTTCAATACTTCAAGCTTTAAGTTTCTGATATTCCTCATCGCGGATTACTGTGAAGGTTGGTATCTAATGCTTGTTATGAATGGGATATGCACAATAAACTGAGAAAAACATTCATTAGTTGCTGACTTGGAACTCTTTCTAGAATGATGAAGTCTCGTTTTTTTGTAATCTTTGTTTCTACATTCTTGAGCATCTTCCAATAATTGTCCAAGGGGTAAAATGGCATTGTATCTAATTATGTTTTCTCCGTGTTTCAAAATTTTGTAAACTGAGCGGGCACGTAGTATCAATTATATTTTCTTGCATAAGGCTCAGCTGTAATACGTGTGTAGCTCCCAAACTTTGTTGCGTTAATGGTCTTACCACAAGACATACTTTGAAGTATAATATAAAATCGTTTAATCAATTTTTTCATCAACCCTGTTATTTCAGACGTACAGGTAAAGTTGCTAAAACCTCCTTGCAGTATTTCTGTCATTGCTAGTCCCAATAGCTTGAGGTTTACTATTACCATGTACAATTCTTTCGGTAGCATTTTTTTGCTTCTTATATTATAACAAGATATGTGAAAAACTAACTCCATAAACCTAATCCAAGCATGTAAAGTGGGAAGTCCAAATCTGAATGTTTCTTCTCTTTCTAGTCTTTGCTTCACACGTGCAAGATCATTCGTTTCTGTTGGTTTAGCTAAGTATACAGTACATGAAGCACTCTGTGGTATATTTGTTAAGACGAACCACTTTACCGTCTATCATAGTGAAGTATACAATGTGTTTTATAGAATATCTTACTTCATTTTTGATTACGGAGGAAGGTATCAATGTTAATATTTGTGACTTAATTTCTGTCTTTACTGCCCTCCTGTGTTTACTTCGCTCGGATGATGCTTCATAATCCTTACACGGTATTCCTCTTTTCGCTCCCAATGGTGTAAAAGCCCCCCCCCTAATTGTATTTTTTCAAAAAATGCTTTCTTCCAACGCTGCTTAAAATGTCGGATAAAATTCTTCTGAAGTTTCACAATCACATATATGTAATTTGCTTCAGAAAGAGTTGGGAAGTTTTCTTCCATATAACGCTCCACTGTGGATATATGTTTTCCGTGTTCTATTAGACGAAGGCTTAATTCTCACTTATTAATATCTATAGAGCTCATGTCGTTGTAATTTTCTAGGTAATCACGGTATTTTCAAAACTAACAATTTTAAAATATCTCAACACCTTTTATAATTGTTCAGCCTCAAAGAGGTGCAGATAATATACAAAAATAACAGAAACTGGTGGGTATGTATCCCATATGAGGTTGCTCTATTTGTGGTTATTAGTGATTACTTTCGTTAAAAACACATTACGTAGCGAGTAACATCCTGATTGGTGGTGAAATATATTTTTATTTATATTGTTTTTGTATTGACAAAATATATTATGCACTAGACACCTCGTAGCCACAGAAATAATAAAAAGACCGAACAGCAATGAATTTGTACCACTAAAAACATACTTGAATTTGTATATACATTTTAAAATATAAATTATGAACAATTATGTTACTTGGTAGAGATCTGTTATCCTACCTGTGAGAAATATTCCATTTTCGCATAGAAATGCATCGAAATGCAGAATGAGTTCAGGTGCATTTTATAGCTAAATAGACATACTATCACGTCATATATTTATTGCACTTGATGGACTAGAAGGAGCACATAGTTAAAAGTATTTTTATTTTAAAGTTGATATATTACTTCCTTACCGCCTTTAAAGTGAGGAAGTTATGTATTCGTGAAAAAGATTATGAAAATTTTTATTGCATTTCTGGACGAATCTCGATGATTTATGACGATACACAAAATTTCAGACAGAAAAAATTGTCTGTCTGTCTGGTTCGCGATAGCAGCTACAGTTTTTGAGATAAAGCTTTCAAATTTGGAACACACATTCTAGAGGTCAAGGAAGAGATTGAGTTCGCTGATGAGCAAAATCGGTCCCAATTTTTGAAACGTCAAAAATGTGACTTTCTTGAAACGTCAAAGCGACTTTTTTGAAACGTCAAAAATGTGACTCTTTTGAAACGTCAGAAATTACTTTTATTATAAACTTCACCGCACGTCGAGTTTTACTACGGTGAGGAAGTTCTGATTCCCATGTAATTGGCAGCGGCTTTTTATTTGAACATAGCTACGGAAAATAGCCCTATATAAGCATAGTAGTAATTTAAAAATGAAACCTACCATTTATAAAAATGAGAAGAAATGTCCTTTTCAATGATATATAACAAGTTAATTAAATTTAAGAATCTATTCTTCTATTTCTCCACTCTTTTAAGGCATACATGCGGGCTAGTTTTGGCATTACCGAAAAGGTCAAGTGTAGGATCCTCTAGAATAATAACAACAACTTCAAACAATAAAATAATTGAGCAAATGAAACTTCAACTTATTTACTTTAGTGTAGATATAATTTCCACTCCCAGAAAATATGTTCGTAAAATGCCTTTTTGGTAGAGCTTTACATGGAGCTGGACCACTGTGCGGCGAACCGTTGTTAAAAGTTTAGAATAGATACTATTATTCGTATATAATTAGTAAGTGATCCGAATAGAAATAAGCAGGTGCGCATCCCCTCTTTTATTTTGGCATATACTATGTCCTGGGTGTATAAGTGCTCACCGCATTCTTGCTGGCAAACCATACATTTCTCAGAGTTTGTAGACTTATTTTGCAGTGTTAGAAAAAAGTCTTGTTGAAAATTAACAATTCGTGATGTCGCCGATGGAGAAATTATTAGACAAACGACCGAATTTGAAATATGTAGTTCAAGCTCTCAGTCGAAGTGATGCCTCTCGAGAATCAGTTTCTTTCAATGGAATGCGATTTTTCCTTTTCTGGTGCTCCAATTAAAGAAAATTCCTTGAATAACTATCGTTCTGTAAATTAGTGAGAAAGAATAAAACTGTTAAGTTAAATATAATTTTTACAATTGCGCAAAAGATTGTGGACAATTTGTGTGGCTGTCAAAAAGTTGGGACTCCATTGCTCTTCTGTTTGCGGCATCACGGGTAATCTCGTTTAAATGCTCATGAATGGAATTAAAGAAAATATATGAGAATGAGAATAAGAAGAAAATGCAAGATACGAAAGAAAAGAAGAGGGAGAAAGAGGAGGAGGAGGAGGAGGAGAATGATGAGAAAAAGAAGAAGTGGAAGAAAGATAAATGTCAGTTCTTGACAACTCATGATTATACTTTGAATATTTCATAATTCTGACATTGACACCACTGAATAAAGCCAATCATGATTTCATAATAAATCACTTAAAACCCTTTTCTTTAAAAATCACATGTTTTCGTTTCAGTATAGGACCTAATAACCTTTATATCCATTTTTCTCGAAAACTATAACTCTTATGACAAAAAGAGTAAGAACCTTTTTTGTAGATAATTCTCTAATCGTTCGTATTCGCGAAATTAAAAGGAACGGAGGTATTTACTACGAAAAAAACAATTTTTAAACCTTTTTACGCTCCTTAAAAAAATTATGCTTACAACGGACTACCGGGGGACTTTTGTGAAATTGTTTAGAACACAGCTTTTTTGGACTTTTTTTCTGTAAACAGTATATTTTTTGTCTAAATATACTAGACTATATTGTTTTGTTGTCTATATCGTTAACTAAAATATTGATATTGGCTAAGGTGATATTGGCTATATATGAAATGAAATTGAAATGATGAAATGAAATTTATTAAGTAGGTCTGGCCTAATATACACAATATCAAATTACATAATAGAATATAGTTGTTAGATATACATATACATAAATATATGTAAATACATAACAAGGTTTGATTTGATTTAATAAATGTGTATACACACATACATATATACATATATACACAGTCATAGTATCATAGTCATAATACAAATATAGGGTCTACATAGTACATAAATGTAAGTACACAAATTCTATTACACCCATACCATCATAAGAAGTAAAAAGTATGAAGAGGAAAAAAATATTATAGAAGTTGAAAATAGTTAATTTTATACGATATGTTTACTATGCATTAAATGTTATGCGCTTAATCTACCTTATTTAATAAAAAATGGGACAGTTTTCTTTTAAAGATTGTTAGTGTTTGAGCTGTTTTTATCTCTACCAGTAACTCATTAAATTGTTTAAGACCTTTGTGAAATAGGGAATTCATCGATTTCTTGAAATTTGTTCTCTGTACGTGAAAATTGTTATTGTTTCTTGTTTGGTAATTATGGATTTCTCTACTTATTGTTATAAATCCGTTTGGATAAGCTGGTAGTAAGTTGTGATTTATTTTGTAAATAAATATCATCGAAAAATAAACTAGTCTAGTGGAAACTATCATCCATTGAAGAACATCTAGCATTAAACCAATTGGAGTGTATCTACTGCATTTCAGAATTATCCTCATGCCACGATTTTGTAATTTTTGTACAGCGTTCATTGAGTTGTTGTCTAAAAGGTATAAAATACTTGCACAGTAATCGAAGTGCGGTTGAATAATAGTCTTATACACAGTAATATTTGTAGAAAAAGAGAGATGATTAGATATTCTTGAAACGAAGTATAGTTTTTTTTGTTATTTTCTTTTGTATATATAAGAAATGATTTTTAAATGTTAGAGTATTATCGATAATTACTCCGAGATATTTAAATTCTTTAACCAGTTCTAACTTATTATTTTCTAGCAGTATATTATTTATGTTATTTACGTTAATGTTACTATATTTAAATTTTGTAGTCAATATCATTGCCTTTGTTTTGTTAACATTTAGTTTAAATTTATTTATCGCTAAATACTCTTCAATTCTTGCCAGTTCATTATTCATCCTCATTAAGGCATCATCTAAATTATTATCCACTACAGCAATTAAAGTATCGTCTGCAAATAGATTTAATAAGTCACAAGACGTAAATTTAACAATATCGTTTAAATAAATTATAAATATTAGAGGCCCGAGGACACTACCTTGTGGCACCCCAAATTTATTTAGACGGGGATTAGAAAACATATTGTTAATTTTTGTAATTTGACATCGGTCACTTAGGTAGTCCTCAAACCAGTTTAATACTATGCCATCTATACCATAATACTTTAATTTTTTAAAAGAGTCGGCCTATCGATAGTTTCGAAAGCTCTTTTGAAGTCTAAAAATACTGCTATGATATATCGATCATTATCAATCTGGTTGATCCAATTAGATATAGTTAATTGTAGTGCTGACTCACACGAGTGATTCTCTCTAAAACCAGACTGATTACTGATTAATAAGTTATTCTTATTAAAATACTCAGATAGTTGTATATGTACTATTTCTATGATTTTTTCTATAGCTGGTAAAGTATTAATCGGTCTGAAGTTACAAGCTTCGTTTGTATTTATTATTTTAGGTATAGGTGTTATCGTGCTAGTTTTCAAATTCTCTGGGAATTTTCCTGTTCGTAGTGAAGTGTTTACCAATTGCAAGATGGCATGTCCAATGACATCAAAAGCACTCTTAATGATTTTCGCACATAATACATCATGTACATTTGTTTTATTACATAAATCAGATACAATTTTCTGTAGTTCGTTCATTGTTAATATTTTAAAGTTAGAAAAATTATTATCTGTTTATAAGTTCTGCATCAGTCCATTCAGTGGACATTGCTTTGGGATTATTTTTATTTGAGTCTATCTTATTTTCATAATACATTCTTTTTTTAATTTTTAGAGTATTTACAACATCATTTCTAAACACTTTAAACTGATTCCAATATTGTTGCTTTTCGTATATATTCTGACAATTTTTTACCATGGTAACTGATTATTATTATTATTAACAACATTACGTATGGGTGCTATATAATTTATGACATTATTAGACTTGTATATTAATTCCTCAAGAATAATGTTAACATCATCACTGTTTAATAGCCAATTGGTATTAGTGGAACTTTTATTTATTAACTTTAAATTCTCAACACTAAAATTTCTAAACTGGTTAAACCGACAGACATTAAATTTTTTATTACAAATTGAAACTGATACAACTGAGTGATCACTTATTTTAGGTATACTATGTACATTCACAGCTATGTTATTTTGATTGCTAATAACAGAGTCTATTAAGGTACTACTCAAGTTTGTACATCTAGTAGGTTCTCTAACCAATTGTTCTAAACCTAACATATGCAAAATATTTTTAATTTTGCTGACGTAAAAGCTGTCCTCTAAGAAATTAAGATTGAAGTCTCCCATTAATAAAAAGTTTTTGTTACTCACAACAGAATTCTCACACCAGGTCTCTACTGCTTCAATAAATTCAGCGTGATTAGAACTTGGAGAGTGGAATGTTTATCCAACACACCATTTTCAAAAACATGCACCAATAATTTTTGTCATTTACGTATTTATTAATCACAGAAAACCTAACCCCAATTTTAACTAACATTAGAACACCCCCGTGCGTCTATTTGCATCACATCTTACTAGTTGATAGCCTTCAATCCCTAACTCCGCTTCATTCATATCCTCCACTGTTCTAGTTTCACTCAACATAATTACTGATGGTTTGTAGCAGGCAATATTACCAACAATTTCATCTTTGTGGGCAACATAACTTTGACAGTTAAGATAAATAATGTCTGCATTATATGGTATATTAGGCATTTCTACTGGTTTTTTGAAGCATTTTTGTCTACTATTTTAGGTATGTTGTTTATATATTTAATTGTCTTAGTGTCGTCCCCACTAGTGCGAATCTCTTCTAATTTGCGTTTCACAGAAAAATAATAATCCCGTTGCATTTTTGTTTGGTCATTAAAAATTTTGATTCCTGGTATATCTATTTTTCTTTGATTTCTTAGTATAAATGACGCCAGTTGAACGTTGGGTACAATTATTTTGATTGATCTGTTTGTTTCTGGATCATATTTGCCTAATCTTTGAATTTGGATTTGATAATTATTATCTTGAATGTCCGTTTTATTAAGGATCTCCTTGACAGTTTTTAGTTCATCCTCGATTCTTGATTGGCGATTAGATTGGCTTGACTCTTTTATATTGGTGATGATGATATTTGATGCCTGTTTTTGCCTTTCATGCAGTTCATTTATCCATTCCATTTGTTTAAAGGGTTCATTTTCATTTACATTATTATCGTTCATGCCACTACTTTCTCCATTTTCTTTGATCTTACTAACTTCTTTTTTGAGTTCAGATATTTCTTTAATTAGATTGGGCACTAATTTCAGTCTATTTTCGCATTCGTCACAAAGAAATATAAGTTTCCGTTTTCTCAGAGACAAGCATCTTATCTCTTCTGCAGTTAGACTAGCGCATTGTTTACAGAAACTACGTTTGCAGCTGTCACAATTATATTGATCACCTGATGATTTGTTACACTTATGGCACGTCGATATATTTTAAACAAATTTCTAAAGAAGCTGGTAAAGTTGCTATAAAATTTTAATTCTTTGAGTGCGCCTCTGGGGCTGTAAAGTTTCTTTTATTTTTATTAGTTCCAGATGTTGCCTGGCACCCACTAGGTATTTGAAATGGTTCGATTCGGGTTAACCCTGATGCCAAATTATGAGTCTTACCATGTGTTGACCATTCCTTAGTAACTACAATCACAATAGTATAATTTGTCGTTTAAACACAGTTTAATCATAGTTCAATATTTCACTTTTTTTGTTAAATTTAGTATAATGTTATCTCTTAAATTTATCTATTGTCCAGTGAATTTTTAATATTTTTGAGAAGTTTTTTACCACTTTTATTAACGATTTAACTGAAACGCTCACCCACGCGCCTGTTCACTGCACTGCACTACGTTATATATATATATATATATATATATATATATATATATATATATATATATATATATATATATATATATATATATATATATATTGGCTACCGATCTATCATGATTTGAAGGTATAATCCAATGCAGGTCGAGGTATTTGTCCGCTGAGTAGTTGTTTCGTTCAAATCATACTTAGTAACAGTAGTTTAGTCGACCTGGGCTAGAGGTCGCCGCTCTTGGTACTTGCTTCGCAAGTCGCTATCCGCCACAGAGACATCTATGATGTCCGTCGGATAGTAACATTTGGACCATATGAGAAGTTTCACATACCTCTCACCACTACTCAATTTACCTTAGTCAGTATATGACTAGCAGGTTGGTCATTATCACTTGTCTGTTCCATAACCTATGGCGTACTGAGGAGAACTAATAAGTTCGAAACCGGTCTACGTCTGGTTAGGAATTGACCAATGATATTGGCTACCGATCTATCATGAGTTGAAGGTATAATCCAATGCAGGTCGGGGTATTTGCCCGCTGAGTAGTTGTTTCGTTCAAATCATACTTAATAATCCTATGAAAAATTTGCAAAAGAAGTCCTTAATACAAAGTTTTGATTATTTGTGCCACTCTGAATTTGAAAAAGAAGACTTACACATATGAACTGTGAAGCCCCAAAGTTGTATGGTTTAGTTAAATTGCACAAAGAAAATAAACCCATTAGGCCAGTGGTTTCCTATACAAATGCACCGACACGTAAGTTATCTGAATTACTTAATAACGAGTTTAAATCTATTACAAAATTTAAGCCCAAAAATACAATTAATAACTACTTAGACATAACAGTAAAATTAAACAGCCTAAATATTGACCCAAACTCTATAAAATTAGTATCGCTTGATGTGTCGAATATGTTTCCTAATATCCTTCCTTTCGAATGTCTTCCTTTAATTTCAAATATACTAGAAAAATGCAAAATTATCCCAAAATTAAAATATGAAATACTGCAAACATTCAAGCTGTGTTTAGACCAAAATTATCGCCAATTTAATGAGGACATCTTTATACAAAAAACAGGGCTCCCTAAGGGTTCGCCACCTAGCCCCATTTTATCCGATATATTTATGGATAATCTTGAAGAAGCTATATTGGATTCTTCAATATCAAAAAACATATTATATTTTGGTACAGGTACAGTTGATTTCAATAAAAACTGGTACACTTTCTCTTAGCTATGTAAATCATTCGTTCTTTGATTGATATTAATAATCTTACAAATGTCACTTTGACGTTAATCAGTGGCGTCATTATTAAAAATGGTTCGACATCTAACAGATATTCAAAAATTTCGAATTGTTTCTAAAATTGAAGATGGTTGGTCCATAAGAAGACTCGCTGCTGAATACAATGTGAGTAAAACCACGATAATGAGGGTTAAAAAACAATGGGAAATCAACCAAACGGTATCCCATAAAGTTGGTTCCGGTAGGCCCAGAAAGAGCAATAATCAAGAAGATGAAAATCTTATAAATTACCTAATAGAAAACCCTTTTCAGACTGCAGTAAATGCAATTTCAGAGAAAAAGTTCCCTGCCTCGGTATCTACTGCTTGCAGAAGAATAAAACTACAAAGCGACTTGAAGAGTTGTTCAGCGGCTAAAAAATACAAACTTTCAGAAGAAATGAAGCAGGGTAGGATTATTTTTGCACTCAACTATATAATCAATGATGAAAACTTCTGGGGACAAGTTGTCTTTTCTGACGGAAAGGTTTTAAAATCCTGTAACGATGGACATGTTCGCGTATATAGGCCTCCTTCCACTAGATACGACGAAAAATATACTTTCGATCCACAAATATCAGGAAGGTTTTCAGTCAATGTCTGGGCTTGGATGAGCCTAAATGGGTTAGGTGTGTGTTAGAACAGTGGTGGTCATCTCAATTCCATTAAACATATTGAAATATTAGACAATATTATGTTGCCGTCAGTAATAGAGGTGTTTCCGGAAAATAATTTTATTTTCCAACAAGACAACTGCTCCATACATACGGCCCATCGTGTCAGGCAATGGTTTCTTAATAAAAACATAGAGTTGTTACCGTGGCCATCTAAAAGTCCGGATTTAAATCCAATTGAAAATGTATGGGGACTAATGGTGAAACATATAAGAAAATTAAATAACCATCCAAATAATGCTCAAGAATTGGAAGGGATAATTGAAGACGCTTGGAGAACTTGTCGCAAGAAGTTGACCTTGCAAGAAATCTGATTTTGTCCATGCCTGCAAGCTTCAGGCAGTTTTAGATGCTAATGGAGCAATGACAAAATATTAGTTAATTCTGTATTACGTAATTGAAGTTCATTTATTTTATTTTTTTATTGTATTTTTATGTTCAGTTTGCATTGTTTACATTTTTTTTTCTTAAAAGAACTTTACCCCACTATTAACGAGAAAAAAGTTCAAACATACATTTCATTACCATATTCAGGTCAACTCTCTTATTCAATTAGCAACACTTTTTCCAAATTTAATATTAAAACATCATTTAGTTCTAACAAAAATAAAGGCAGATATCTTTTCATATTAATAAGCCTACTACGTTTTCTGTGTTTAATAATGTCACTAATAAATAAAGAAATTTAATGATCTGTTTAAAATTATAAAAATACTCATCTACATAAATTAAAAAAATAAAAAATAAAAAACAAAAAGGGTGAATAAATAATACATTTAAATTATTACAAACTGACTAATCTACAAAATTTTGGACTAAGTTTCAATAAAGCTCTTTTCACTTGAACAGGAATGAAAACATGTTCTCTATAATTTGTTTAAATAAAATCAAAAGCAATAAAAAAACTACTCTACAATATTATAAAATTAAAATGATTAAAATAAATTAAAAAGCGTCCTTTACCCATATTTAAACTCATGTTGTCGCAAGATCACACTTTCACTATGAGTATCTTGTATGTAATATTGACTAATTATTACTGTAGCTGCTTATATTTATGGCGCCACTGGGGTACAGTAAGCACACACGTTAAAAAATGATTCACTTGATTGATGATAACAGCTATTGAAATATCATTTAAGAGTCTTATATACCCTATTAAATCATAATTCTCGAATATCTCGTTTAAAACTTATCCGATTTGGTGCGATTTTTACAAGATTTTTCAAAAATATGTATAAAATGTCGGAATGTATTTTTTTTTCAGTCGTCAAAAAATTTTCGCATGCATTTTAAATATTTTGTATCAAAATTTTTTAACATTCCGACATTAGTCACTGTTTGTAACGTTTATATTCATGTGACCCAACTCTTGGATTATTTGAAAATAAATTTATTAGAAAACTAAAAACTGCATATCTATATTCTGATAATAGCTGCCATCTCGCATGATATTTCGGAAACACGGATGCACTTGCATACACTGGACTCGTTTGCGGGAGGGGGAATCGGGCACTTAGGAACCACGTTGCGATTTGCTTAAACAACAGTGGCGTGTGTATTCTAGAGATATCTCAAATTTACTTATTTGTTATAAAGTGGGTACACTTGATTTCAATAAAAACTGATACACTTTCTTTTAGCTATGTAAATCATTCGTTCTTTGATTGATACTAATAATCTTACAATCAGATCTTACGTATCAGAAAAATGAAATCCCAACTATTGACGTTGTAGACAGAAAATTAAAAGAAATAGATTATCATCTAAAATATACCAAAAGAACTTTAGGAACTTGGCTGAGAAAAATTGGATTTAAATATCAAACTATTAATAAACGGATGGCGATTATGGAAGGTAAACGAATAGTGGATTGGCGAAATTCATATCTAGAAGAGATAAAAAGCTCAGAAGGAAAAAATAGACCAATTTATTATCTAGATGAAACTTGGTCTGATACTCATGACACCGTAAAAGATGGACTGATGGATCTAGGAAATATCAACCAATCTCATTGCCGCCTAATAAAGGGATTCGGTTGATTATATTACACTGTGGATCAGTTGATGGATGGGTTAATAATGCATTGAAATTGTGCGGAAAGAACATGGAAGACTGCAACGTGGATTACCACAAGAACATGGAAGAAGAAATATTTGAGGAATGGTTTGAAAATACACTAATTCCAACATTAAAACCGAATAGCATTATTGTTCTTGACAATGCGAAGTACCATTCGATACAACCGTGTAAAATTCCTAACAAGAGTTCTACTAAGCTGAAGTTACAAATTTTTTTAATGGAACATGTTCTCTATTATGAGGAAAATTATAATAAAGCACAACTGTTGGAAGTCCTGCAAATGAAAAATTATGAGAAGAAGATAATGTAGTGGAGAGATATGGCCACAAAGTGTTGAGATTACCGCCATATTTCTGTATTTTCAATCCGATTGAATTAATTTGGTGTAAACTGAGGAAAAACGTCAGAAAAGGAGACACCTTTCCGAAATTCGGTAAAAAGTCGTAGAGTTAATTCAAAATTAAGTGTCGAAAATTAACAAGGAAGACTGGGAAAAATGTATTAGTAAAGTAATTACAATAGAGGATGATTATTTAAAAATTGCTGAACATCATAAATATGGTGGAAATAAATTTATTATAAATATGAACGAAGATGGTAATTCATCTCAAAATGAAGAAGAAGAGGTTGAGAAGGACGAGGATTCAGAGAAATAAGCAATGTCAGGTGACGTAGAATGAAGTGATGTGAAGTGAAGAAGTGAATTTTGTGATATCAACTGCATTATTAAATTCCGTGTTTGTGCTTTCGTGGTTCAGTGTTTGAGAAACATTCTTTTTCATGATGTTATTAGTTATTATTTATAAATATTATTATTTTTTTTCATTTTGACTAAAATATGTCCTCTGTTTTTGTTATAATAATAACTTTACTATTAGAATTTATTTTTAGTTCACTTATTGTGAAAAATATTTGTTTCTGTTACTATTTTGAGAGTATATTTTTTGTTTTTATTTTGTTTTTAAAGCTTTCTTGTTACTTTTTAAATAATCTCTTTATTCTATACTAATATTCCATACCTATCCTTTCCTGGCAAGAAATGCTTATTAGGCTAATAAACATAGCTGAATGTTATAGGTGGGGGGTAGAATAAATTAGTAACAAGCTGATCTCAACGGAATTGAGCAGATTAATCTCCTGTTTAAGCAGTCAAAAGTCCCATTTGGTCCTAGTCGGGGAAGATCGAATAAAATGGTTGCCATGTTGGATTTTTTCGTTTTTTTTTTTTTTTCAAATTTCTCCGTACTCATTAGTTTTTACAAAAAGACTTAAGAGAAATTTTTTATAAAGAATGGAATTATGGACATTTGACTGAAATAACCTTTTTCTAAAATGAAAAATAAACGAGATATATGAGTATTAAAGCCTTTCTTTGAAGTATTTGTTTTAATTTACTGTATGTAGAACATATTATCACTAGATTATTGACTAAAATTATGCAATAAAAAAATTTATTCGTCGTTATATATATTTCTTAAAGAAAACGAGGTAAAGATGCGTATACCTACATAATTAAACTTCTTGGTTTAACCCCATATTTCCCTAATTAACAGAGCCACAAACAATCTCCGCGTATAGCGCTGCGAAACATATCTAGAGTCGTGGTGGAGGGGAACTGTGTCCACTCACTTATTTATACATAGTTTTATTTTTTTCTTGTGTAAAGAACGCGTCTTTGTGATTTGTACACGACACTTTGTGAAACAATTCTTATTTATTAATGTATGAGGGATACTAACACTATAATAATACTTTATTTTAAATATATGAAGGAAATTTGCTTTTTAATGTTTCAAAAATATTTTATTAGAAACTCTACACGTGTTTCGGCTTTTTAGGCCTTTGTCAAGAGTACAGGGAATACTGAACAGTAAAATTTGTGTCCATTGCTTATATAACTACATCTGGTACCTACTATAAAACTATTGTAAAGTATGTTTTTATAAGTGGAATATTACTTTATTTTTTAAATCTAAATTATTTTATTTAAAATATGGTGGCCGGTAAAAATTTCTTGTTCATTCGTTAAGTTTTTATTATTTTTAACAGCTTTACTTATTTCTAATTGTTCTAATAGATCAAGTTTCTTTCCTTTCTTTTCCGAATGGAGTAATTTGACATTATTTAAATCGATAAAATGATTGTTTTCTATACAATGTGTTGACATGCCCGTACTATATACATTGTTTACAATAGATTTCCTGTGTTCATCGATTCGCTTTTTTACATTTCGTCCAGTTTGTCCAATGTATATAGCATCACAGTCACTACATTTTAACTCATATACTCCTGTTTTTTGTAGTTTTTCAGTTTTATCCTTATTATTAATTAACATTTTACCTAAATTATTTCAGTGCAATTTCAGTAAATAAAAATAATTTAGGTAAAATGTTAATTAATAATAAGGATAAAACTGAAAAAACTACAAAAAAAACAGGAGTATATGAGTTAAAATGTAGTGACTGTGATGCTATATACATTGGACAAACTGGACGAAATGTAAAAAAGCGAATAGCGAATATTTTTATTTCAAGTTAATACTTTTTTTGTACAATTATTAAATTGTTGCTAGCTAAACTAAGAACAAAAACGTACATTGAAAAATAATCGAGCGAAGAATACAGTTAAATCTGGCTCTAAGTTCCGTAGCGTCTTACCCCGGTCGTCCCGTCACAATATCTGTTTCGTAAACTATACTTGAACTGCAATTACACAAACTGAAATAATAAATTACATTTTACTTACCTATAAAATAGGTCAATCCTTACTTCAATCCTACGTTCCTAGCCTAAGAAGGCTTAGTATTAACAGGCGATTTCATTCAGTTCACCGATTAACTTTGTAGTCTAAGAAGCTCACTTCGCGATTGCTTTATTATAGAAATGATCAAGTAATTGATTAACCTCATTCAAACCAAGATAGGTGTGTATGACTTTGAATACGATTTTAGCTTCATACAGCAGCTTTACTTAATAAGGTTTCGTCGTCTGGAAAATTTGTCTCTATGAATTGAGTAATCTTCTACACACACTCTTTCTTTTACTTAAGATCTATTTTGAATTACGGAAAATCTACTCGTATGGATTAAAACCAGCGACTGAAATGTATATTGAAAAGTCTATTTAATTTTCTGGACGTTTGTAATTAAAGTTAATCACTTAATCGGTTTCTGTAACGTCAAATTATATCAAATGACATTTAATAGCTTTCCTAGTGCTCATTCAACATGCTTCAATTTCATATCAAATGTACAGTTAAAACGGTTCTATTTGTAGATGCAAATTATGGAAATTGATTTTTTTACAAAAAAAGAACTAAAATTAGGAGTAACAAAATAAAATAATATACAGGGTGTCCCCCTAGTGCGTATTTGTTCCTTAACTCTGTAACTATTATAGATAAAAAAAGTTAACACAAAAGTTCCTCAACATTCATCATTGCATACTCCAAAAATAATTTTAGTCATACGGGGTATTTTGTTTCGGCTTGGTAGTAATCAACTTTGTTAAGTTAAATAGAACACCCTATATATTATTGTATATTTGGTTAGCAGACGTCAAGAGCTTTCCAATAATCTACCATAACATGTAGTTCTGGAATTATTTAAAATTATATAGAAATTTTGACGTATGTACACCATTACAAGATATATTGTATTCGTCTAATATGAAATATTTTCCAATGTTTCGATACGGTAATGGATGGCAATGGAAATATTAAAGCAAATTAAATATCAATAAAGAAACAAAGTAATACCAAACTTTATAAACGTATCTGAAAAGGTTACAATCACGCAACAAATTTGAGGTCCTACCACTAAAACTAGATCATCATGAAAAAGGCGATTTAATTAGGTATTACCTGTCGGGTACCAGGGGGGAGAAGGGGAATTAATTAAATAATTAAATTAATAAAATAGAAGTATATTCGAGGGTGGTATGGGATGCCACACTGGTGCTATAGTGACCAGAGTATAAGTGAGGGGGATTGGATTGTTACAATAATGGGCATTTACGAAAAAGAATTCCGACGGAGCTATCAAGTCAGTCTTGGTTTTTAACGGTTTTCTGCGAGCGTTAGGTACTTTCCGAACGTATTTTAATATTTTCATAACAAAATCTAACCTAAATTTCTATCTGTCAATTCAAAATATTAAAATTTGTAGATTTCAAAGATAATCTGTGTTTTGTATGAGCCTTATGGTCTATGAAGAAAGCATGAACAATTTAATAGAATTTGCTGCAATTTTCTGTGTAAGCGGTTCAATATTTTCATCATATGTTTTTGCAGACTGACAAGACTTTCCAGTTATACTGAAAGCGTGGAATAAAGCATGATGTCTATCTATTTCTTTATCATCTCCTATAACACTACATTGAGCGCATTGATGAAGATGCTCACAACTCATTTTAAGGTGAAAATTTTATGTTCTTAGGCACGTTTACGGTAGTGGGAGAGATTAACCTTAACGCTGTGACAAAATTTTCTGAGTCAAAGGGGCGATCAGATTTTATTAACCTGAGCGTAGAGATTCGCTATTCGAAAGCAGTAAAAAAAATACTTGGAGTTACTTTTAGGAAGGAATCTTTGAACTTGGAGTGGACAGAGTGGGTTTTCGTAAACGCCCATTGTGTCTACTTACCTCGTCTCTAAGGAATGACAACCAGTTCGTACAAAAATCTACAGAGTAATTCGACATACATTAATCACCACTCAACAAAATAATGGCGGATTCTTTGTTTTCTTCTTGTATTATTACCTTCTCTGTCAAAAACTTTGCCAAAATCCCACTTAATAATGTAATTTAGGTAAGTTAATCCCATATGAGTAATTATTCATGATAAGACAAACAGAAAAATTCTCATAAAATTCCTTTATTGGTGTGACCGATTTCGTGAAGTAAATTTACTTGTTCACGAAACCGGTCACACCAATAAAGGAATTTTATGAGAATTTTTCTGTTTGTCTTATCATGAATAATGTAATTGTTATTCTACGCGTATTCACAAATTTTTTATTTTTCAAATTCTCCCTTCCCAGCATAATTCTTGTTTAGCCAGCCACACATTGAAAGATGACTCGCCGACATAAAATTTATCGCACGCGCTTGGGATATTTATTGTAAATATAATTTGTTTAATCTTGTATCTGTTAAGTTAGCAGCGGATATTACGTCATTTACCGATTTAATCTTCGATAATATAGATCTCAACGTGTTATTGGTCTTAAACATCGTTCACACAGAAAACTTATTTCTAATTTTATGTAATTTATCTGATAAAATACGTATATATGGCATTCCTGCCGTAGAACGAAACTCAGGTCCGTTGTATTTGATATGTTTATTCCACTTTCAATATTTAAAAATTCCCCATCAACAAAATTCTCGGAGTATTGGTTATTTATTAAAAAGTAAATTACTTGTGTATCATACAAATATTTTAACACCTTTTTTAATGCCAATGTATTGATTAGAATAATTGAAATTTAAATGAATATGTTACGAGTTTTCTATAAACTCTGGTTTCATATGTGTTACCTATTTTTTTTAATTAAAATGTCCACAAAGGGTAATAATAGCAAACACGTTATTATTTTCTATTTCTATAGTAAATTTAATTGATGTCTCTTAAAGGTTAAAAGCTGTTATAATGGGTTCAGGTTTTAAACAGATAATTGAAGAAGACACTAGAATTACCAATAATTCATCTACCCTGATTGATTTAGTCATCACCAATGACTTCAATATGAAAGAGCTGCCAAGAAATTTTTCAAAGTTGTCAGACCATTGTACCCTAGGAATATAAATGACAATCAAAAACATGGAAGCACAAAAACAATTGATATACAAGAGGGACCTTAATAGACAGAATATTGAGAAAATAATAGTCGAGTTAATATCGAAAAACTGGGACTATACTTCTACTGATGTAAACATACTGTATACCAACTTTATTGATAATGTCATGACATCTATTAATAAAATATGTCCTGAAAAGAAAGTGATGCTGAACAACAAACCATGGATGAATAAAAATGTAAGAATAGCACAGAAAGAACGAGATAAAGCAGACAAGAAGTATAAATTAACTAGGTTAAACTGCGATTGGGAAGAATATAGGTTAGCGAGAAACGAAGTTACAAAAATATTGCGTCAAGGGAAATCAAAATACTACGAACAGAATATTGATAAATGTAAGGGTGATAGTAAAAAGATGTGGCGTACTATTAACGAATTAGTTGGTAAGACGAAGAAGGAAGAGTTTGATGCGGAAAAGATTGTTTTTGATAATTATTCAAACGTGGCGGTGGAAAATTTCAATATGTTTTATTATGAAAGTATAAAGAGTATCACAGATAGTATTGACGACAAACAGTTTGATTCAGAGATAGCAATAAATCCTTAACAAAGTGAATTTACCTCATTTAATAAAATTAACTTTAGTCAATTAAAGAAAATCGTTTTTAATATGAAAAATAAAAGTACCGGTGATGAAGGATTTAATATTAAATTACTTAAAGAATTGTTTCGTGTTATCGGTTATCCGCTCTTAAATATTATTAATAAGTCGTTAGAAATAGGGCGTGTGCCATCAATGTTAAAAATTAGTACGGTAATACCGATTCCAAAGGTACCATCTCCGATAAAAATGGGGTTCCACAAGGTAGTGTATTAGGACCACTTCTTTTTATTACATATGTAAATGATATTCAGTGCGTATTAAAAGAATCATTTGTAAATTTGTTTGCTGATGATACTGTAATTACTGTATCTGGTAAAGATTTTAATTATACTACTAACATTCTTAATAGCGAGCTTGATCTATTGTATAACTGGCTATGCAGTAATAAATTGAAATTGAATTCAGATAAAACTAAACTTATGGTCCTAGGTTCTAAATCTATAAGTAATAAATACTTAGCTAATAGTTATGTCGTTAAAATTAATGACTGAAATCGTGAAGCAAATTAGGAGTTATGTTAGATCCACAACTTACATTTTGTCATCAAATGAATTACATATGTAAAAAATTGGAAAGAAGATTGGATTTTTTTCATAGAATATCACATAATTTATCACAGTGGAGTAAATTGTTGATTTATAATACCACATGTCTATCCACATTTCACATATTGCGCATCGTTTTTGATAGCATGTAATACTCATGAAATAAATAGATTGCAAATACTGCAGAATAAAGCAATGCGAATTATATTAAAATGTAACATCTACACCCCTGTGAAATCTATGTTAAACATGCTAAACTGGTTATCAGTTGAGCAGTGCATTAGAAGAGCTAATTTAATTTTAATATACAAAATAAGTGGAGAAGAAATACCTATCTGTCTACAAAATCTAAAGAAACGTACAGATATACATAGTTACAATACCAGACGGAAAAATCACTATGACGTTGAGTGTGTCAAAAAATCCTTTTTACAAGGTTCATTATTTAATGAAAGACTTCGTCTTTTTAATGCTCTACCAACCGATATAAAGGATGCACCAAGTGTAAAAACATTTAATAAATATGTATGTAAATATCTCGCAAGTAATTAAGTAAAATAGTCTGAAGTCTGAATATATTTCGAATACCTTACAATTTTATATACTCATTCTAGTAGTTTCGGATACAATTACTTTTTATTTGTTTGTTTTTTGTGTTAGAAACAGTAATATTACTTAGGTTAGATTATTTAGGTTTAATTAGATATCTATGTATCTATGTAGCAGACAGTGCTAAATAAAGATCTATCTATCTATCTATCATTTACTGGTGTAGAAGTTTATTTAACCATTTTTTTTAAATAATTTATAGTACAGTGGCTTAATATCACGTGTAAAGAAATATCATAGAATGCCACAAATAAATAACTATAGACAATAAATGTTTTACTGCTTAATTTCTGACCTCACCCAGATTTGCGAAGATTTTAAAAACGTAGCCCAAGAAATATTCATAGTATGCTATGAATTACACAAAATGTATAAGCTGTAGCTGTCAATTACTGGTTATTAATTAAAATTTTTTGTTTTTAATTTTTGAGATTTTTCAGTCCTAAGCATTTTTAATATCTTTTAAACTTCTAAACGAGTACGTTTAGGACATAAGCGTATATGAAATTTTCGACTAATTTTTCGCCAAGAAATCATTCTTTGAAATTCGACGAATGTTTTTAAAACACCCAGTATAACAGAAACATATGTAATATAATAATACATATATAATATATGTATATGAAAGAATTATCACAAAGTAGATTAAACCATTTAATGTCACAAAACTACCACTGAAATAATTCGTACTTCACGCACATTTCGATGTTGGCATCTTGAGTAAATAGTTTTCGCCAACCATATTGGTATCTTCTGCACATGATTTAATCATTATCAGATCATTAAATCATCTAGAGATGATTTAGTCATCTGTAGATGATTTAATCACATCCAAGTTATCCCAACTTGGTCGTCGAAACGCGCGTTGAGTACATTTTAGACTGTTTGAATGTTTAGGAAAACTACTTCAACTTCTGCTTTTATATTGTAGGTGCGTTCTATCTGGGATCTCAGTTAATCTAAGTAGTTTTACGGTTACGAAGGCTACACCAAATGAAATTATGCTTTTAAAAGGTGTTTCAATACGAGCGCAAGATTTGAATTGCGCGCCAGTTTGGCTGTCATGATGTCACAAGGTTATGACACGCCAGGTGGATAGGAGACAGATGAGAGTTAGTAAACATTACATGACAGAACAATGCGTCCTGATTGTTAAACATTATTATCAAAATGGTGAAAGTTTGATTGCCACGATTCGTAAAGTACGTCTAATTTTCGATCGAAATAGTGTTCTTCATTCATCTACTGTGAAAAGAATAATCGAAAAATTCGAAAGTACTGGTTCTGTTAGTGATATGAAACACACGACACGAGCTCGTAGAGGTCGTTCAGAACAAAGCATCACGGCAGTACGCGAAGAGTCCAGGTACGTCGATTCGTCATCGTGCACAAGAATTGGACGTTACAACAACTTCAGCGTATTCTGACTAAAGATTTGCATCTCCATGTCTACAAAGTCCAATTGACTCAACAACTTCTGCCAACAGACCATGCACAACGAAGAGAGTTCACCAATTGGATCCTTGAACCACAAGAAGTGAATGCCGATTTTGCGGACAAATCATTTTCAGTGATGAGGTCCATTTTCACCTCGATGGCTTCGTTAATAAGCCAAACTGCCGCATTTCGCGTTCAGAAAGTCCACGAATGATTCATGAGAAAGCAATGCATCCAAAACGTATCACTGTTTGGTGTGTATTGTGGTCTGGAGGAATCATTGGGCCGTTTTTCTTCGAAGGTGAGGCAAGTAATGCAGTAAGGGTGAATGGCGAACGTTATCGTGCTATGATAATCCAGTTGTTTTTGCTTCAATTGGAAGATATTGCTCTCGACGACATGTGGTTTCAGCAGGACGGTGCCACTTGCCATACCCCCCGTGACACATTGACGGTCTCAGACGAGTCTTTTCCTGATCGCGTCATCTCTCGGTTTGGTGACCAGAATTGGCCGCCACGCTCCACTATGGGCCGATGGTGGAGGCGCCGTCTCAAAAATCTGTAATTTTTTTATTTGTTATTATAGACACATGAAATTCGGTATACAGATATAATGAAAGGTCTGACATTCAGTAGTGACGGTAAATAACTTTTATTTTGTTTTTATACATTTCATTTTATAATTGTATAATGATAACATACAGCGTGTAATTTATGTACATAATTACAGGTAAATAAATATTTATTGTAATAGTTGCAAGGCTTATTCTTCAAGTTCCACAATCTTGCGTGACACAAGTTGTCTTAAGCTCGTTATATAATGGTCTGATGTATACAATAAAGTATGAAAGACATCTTCGTTAGTAGCTTTTCGGGAACATTTGCGAGAATGATGTAACCTGAAACGTTTATAATCCTTATTTCTGGATTCCTGTGCATCCTCGGACAACTGGCCAAGTGGTAAAAGTGCATTATATCGAATTATGTTTTCTCCATGAATGAGCACTTTATGTACAGAGGAGGGCATATAGTACCATGGATAGATATTTGCTCACATATAATTCGGTTGTTCTAAAAGCATATTCATCAAACTTTTTGGCATTGATTGCTATACCACTTGACATTGTCTGAAGCAGTATGCGAATCTCATAATTAATTCTTCATCAACTCCAGTAATTTGTGCAGTGCAAGTAGAATTGGCAAAGAACCTTCGAGCGGTATTTCCGTCATTACTAGTTCCGCTGATTTGTCCAGGTTTATAAATTAGTAATCTTAATTCTTTCCGGAACTGCTCCTGTACATAAGCTTTTTTAGATTGCTTTTGCTTTTTCATGTCCTTTGAGGTTACTGACCAGTTTTTAAATAATAAATTATATGAAACATGAAGTACTAACTCCATAAATCGAATCCATGCATGTAAAGGTGAGAGTCCAAATCTATAATGCTCTTCAATCTCAGGTCTCTGTTTAACACGTTCCAAATCGTTCATTTCTATTGGTTTTGCAAGATATATATGGCATGTGGCACTTGATGGAGTATTTGTTACTACTTGTGTAACCTTACCGTCTATCATTGTAAAGAACAGTTCATGTTTAATAGACATCTGTTGTTCATTCTTCACTACAAAAGAAAGCAAAAGAGTGCTTATTTGAGTTTCCACTTCATTGACAACAGATCTTGTTTTCTCTGGAGTCTCTTTTGAGAATTCTATTAAAATGGGCCTACAGTATCGAACAGAGGACGGGGTTGGATTTTTCCAAACGACGTTTTTTGTTACTTTATCTACAATTTGTAGTGGAACCAAGGATGTTACAAACAAGTTCGGATAAGTATCGGATATTACGTCACTTTCACCAGACAGTATTTGCTTGTACTCACTTTGTCCTGAAGATCCATCACAGCCCCATTTACTGTATAATATTAATTGTGAAAAGTTGGCCACATTCACAGAATCAATTTTGATTATTCTCTTACATGTGTGATCTAAAAGAGACTGCAAACTTACTTTAGCACCAATTTCAGTTACTTGCAGTTATTTGCCAGGTGGAAACGGGCAGTACACATAGAGCTCTATGTGTCGACTGTGATCATCGAGGCCCCAAATTGGGCACATGGGAACATGAAGGCACTAATTGAGTACTGTGTACTGTACTTTCCAGCTTTGTTTTAGTTCTTGTTCCTGATCTATCCCATCCTAGATCCAATTCTTTAGCTACGCTACGCTGATGAGGGGCAATAACTCCGAAACACGTGTCCGTAGCTTCATAGTTTTTTTGGGGATATGGCACTAAACATTCTTTATAGTACAGTATTTGTCTTGTAAACAGATTCTAAGGTATGTATATTGGTTTTTTGTTAAATCTAAATCAATGAAACGAGCCAAGGCCTCTTGATTTGTGAATGGCTCAACAGAAGTATTACGTCTTAATAATGTGTGAATAAAAGCCTTTTTTTCTTGTGATGCAGAACGTAGTTCCTATGTAATTTCTGATTCCCATGTCTCACCAATTGAACGTAATCCCTGAGTATATGAATGATAAATCTGATCAAGTCCAGAGTCTCGAAATAGTGTTATTGCTTTTCGTTTCTGTGTCTTCTCTGCGGATTCGTTAAATGACTTACATGGTCTCCCTCGTGGGTTTTCAGATAAGGACGTCGATGGTTCTTCGTCTTCTTGGAATGGTACAAAAAATTCGCCATCTAACCATTTTCCGTTGCTGCGTAAGAACACATCCCTTTTTCTTCTGGCTTTATTCCAGCGTATTTTATATTCGGGCAATAAGTGTCTCTGAATTTTGATGATAACACATTGCAACTGCTCTTCAGAAAGATCGAAATGCTCCTTAACATACCGGTCTGCTGTTGATATATGTTTTCCGTGCTCTATAAAAGTGTCACATATGTTACGTTTAGTAATTTTGAAATTGTTCATTGTTTACTGTCGTAGGTGCAGCTGTCAGCGGCAAATTATTGGTTACCATTAATTAATGCT
Source organism: Rhamnusium bicolor (assembly GCA_029963845.1). Taxonomy (NCBI): domain Eukaryota; kingdom Metazoa; phylum Arthropoda; class Insecta; order Coleoptera; family Cerambycidae; genus Rhamnusium; species Rhamnusium bicolor. The sequence goes on along the minus strand of JANEYF010001443.1, from coordinate 156,016 downwards.
GCTTGTATACATTAATAATAACCTAAAATTTTAACAAATCTAAGTTTATATACTTTCCTAAGGACAATGATAACCGCAGAATACACATCCCGTGTATAGGTGAAAAAAATATATATTTTCTCTTTGGTTTATTTTTCATGGCCAAAAAATATTTTTTTCAAATTATATCGTAAACCATTTTTATCGATATACTACTTTGTTTAATAAGTTTAACAACTACAAATATTTATTTGATTTTATCTAATCACAAGTCACTCGTAAACATATTTTGTCAAACGTGGAATATGGTGGTGCTGCTAAAAAAAACCAGATGGGACCGTCCTGATATACGATTTCTAAAATCCAAGCATTCAGTGAAATGCTATGCTTTGATTTGTTGCAATTCCATAATGTATATGTATTCTTTATAACGCCGTGTTTTGCAAATTCATAATTCTTACGGAACGAATATTGCAGATTTTTAAGTGTTCGTCGAGCGCGCTTCTTTGTATATTTTGTTGATTTGCAAGAGAAGCGCAAAAAATCCGCAAGATTTTTTTTTTGGATCTTATACAGGATCGTTTTAGTTGCCAAATGGTGAAAAAAAACTTATCCGGGCGAACCCTGCTAACAGTTAAAATTTTTCTTGAAGTTGAGAAAGTCATTCCAGTAATATGAGACTTTTATCATTTTTTTATTGTAGTAAGGGATAAGCAATATACAAATATTTTTTATGTTTTTAATACTAGAAGAACTGCTCTTTGAAATGGTGTATAACACATTGCACTTTATTTAATTTTTAAGCACGAAAGTGTTTATTTAAAATAAGCATCAAAACAATACATCTAAATCTCTCCATATTCCTACTTTTGCAGTATACTAACTGAACCCAGTCAACATTTAAATAAATCACCGAACCGATTTATAAAAGTTTGATGTATTAGTTATAAGAAAATTGAAGTTTGTGTTCCTTATTCGGATTTTGGTATTTTTGAGACGGCACGGCGCCTCCACTATCGGCCTATAATGTGCTCGTGCAATTTAACACCTTTGGACTTTTGGCTGTAGGGTTATCTGAAGTCACAGGTTCATGCCATACAAGCAGCCGTGGCGGCCATTTACTAGGTGTGTTGTTCCATACATAACTCCCAAATGTCTACATTATAACTTATCAAATATTTCAATACTTTGCTACAAAAATACATGTTTTATTGAACCTTGATATATTGTGCTCTTATTGAAAAACCCTTTGAGTAGTGGTGAGAGGTATGTGAAACTTCTCATATGGTCCAAATGCTAATATCCGACCGACATCATAGATGTCTCTGTGGCAGATAGCGACTTGCGAAGCAAGTACCGAGAACGGCGACCTCTAGCCCAGGTGGACTAAACCACTGTTATTAAGATTTGAACGAAACAACTACTCAGCGGGCAAATCATGATTTGAAGGTATAATCCAATGCAGGTCGAGGTATTTGCCCGCTGAGTAGTTGTTTCATTCAAATCATATTTAATAAGAAAAACCCTTTATTTACGCAGTGTAACCGTAAAACAAATTAGATTGGCTGAGATCTTAGTTAGAAAGAACACACCTATTGTAATAAAACTAATTCATCACGGACCTTGTACCTGTTTCCGTTGATATATTTCGGCTTCACCACCACTTTATCGATATTTTTAATTAAGTACATAATGTACACGAATATTGACTCAATATTTATTTACAGTAAAACAAGAACATATTCATCCATGAATTCCTTTATTAATAATTCAGGCAATTTACAATGTCTGTATAAGTTAGTCTTTATAGGAGCTTAGCTTATACAGAGCAGTAATTATTAAGCTTCTAATATTAATTAAATTCAATAAGACAACAAACACGTCTTAATGGTTTCGTTTTTGCACGTCCGTCAGGACGGTTTTGAAAGTTTTAGTTTAATAATTTAACAAACAATAGACAATTGACGTCCAGACAAAGGACGTGCTGTATTGGATACAACGCGAGAGCCGTAAATTCAGAACCTGCTTGGATTGAAGGATGCTGCCTTGGGCGCCAAATCAGTGAGACAAAGGCAGTGTCAGTGAACGACGGAAAGAAGATGTCTGCGAGAGACTTGAAGAGTTCTTCATCAATAATCTCATTTACCATTGCCTGTGTTACGTTGTTTTCATTTAAATCTAAAGCGAAAACTAACGCAATTGCATTTATTAGTAAGAGGAACAAGATCGACAACGACAAACAATACTTAATATAAAATATGCTTCCTTTTACTCGAGACATTTACGCTTCTAGTTATTTTACATTACAAAGTATAATGTATATTAATGATATGGTACGCAGAGGCGTAACTATGGCAGATCAAACTGGGGCAGTGCCCCGGGGCTTCCAGAGGCCAGAGTCCCCGGTGCCTGAGACCGGGTATTAGGTATTAGAGAGAGAGAGAGAGATCCAATAATGAAATCTTCAACCGATTGGTATAATCTACAAAATTTTTAGATATCAATTTAGCTCTTGAAGAATTCTACAACAAGCTTCATTACATCATAGATCAATACGTTCCACAATACTGAACATATAAAAGGATTTATCCAAAATGGTATACCAGTGAAATAATCAATAACATCAAACAGAAAGACAAATATCTCAGCAAATTCAAAAAAACTAAATTCAACTATTATCTCGAACAATATAAACAATTTAGAGCTTCAATAAAACAACAGATCGATTTATCTTATCAACAATATATCACTGGTGGTTCTTCTATAGGGTCATTTGGTCAATGACCTCACAAATACATATAAAAAAATAGAACTATTCATTTTCTGAAGTTTAAAAATATATAATATATATATTTTTAATATTGTTAAAAAATATATTAAAGTTTCTAGTTCATTCTATGCATAATACTATTCAAATATTTAGATCGCAGGATTTCATATCCACCCCGAGCACCGAGCCTCTACATTCATATTCATTACATTATTTATTTATAGAATTTAAAAATCTTGGGTCAATCCACAACTTATCCTCAAAGCTAGCTACGGACCGAATTTACAACGAATTAAAGTGAAATAGACTTACGCGCGAATCGTCAGAAAGCAAAAGAGACAGAAAACACTGGCGGGGACAAAGTCCCTGACACATTTTACGGAAACGGTAACGTACGAAGGTCAGTAGAGCAGTCTTAATGCTGACTAGGTACGCGTTGGTCGGTAAATTCTGTCGCGTTGTTTTTAATGTTTTTTGTGAACATTTTATCAGTAAATCTCTACGTGTCGTGAAATTAAGTAAAACAGTGTTTTTGGTGTTTACTATTAAATATGAGTGTTGTGCAAAATATATTAAAACTGAAAGATGGACATTAGTTGAGTTATGAAGACCGAGTGAAATTCAAAAGTGGTGGCCGTCCAAAACCTAATATGACGATTAAGCAAACATCTCTTGATAAGAAAAAAGAAGTTAATAGGTATTTTCGAAATTCAATGTACGATTTATCCGAGTGGATTTGCGGATACGAGATAAAAAATGCATTTTTTTGTTTCCCATGATTGTTATTTGGTGATGATCCTGATCCTATATGGTCCAAAATAGGTGTAACTGACTTGAAACATTTAAAAATAAAAGTACAGAAACATTCGCTCGCATTAAGTCATATGAATAACTGTTGTAGTCTAGCAACACTTGGTACAGTTGATATTAGAATGCAGTTAGACAGTGCCTATAGAAAAAGTTTAAAAGCTTACAATGAAAACGTTTCTAAAAATAGATATATTTCAAATAAAATAATAGACTGTGTATTATTCTGTGGAGCTTTTGAGCTAGCACTACGCGGACATGACGAAACTGAGTCCTCTGATAACCCGGGAATATTTCGAGGTCTAGTAAATTTTGTATCTGAACTAGATGCCATTTTTAAAGACCATTTGTAAAACAGTACTGTGTTTAAGGGCACTTCGAAGGCACTTCAAAATTAACTTTTAGATTCGATACTGGCGATTATTCACGAAGAAATGAAATCTGAAATTAATCAATCTGACTTCACGGCAGTTCAAGTGGATGAAACCACAGATAGTTCCAATAAAGTACAAGTAGTTTTTGTGTTTAGATACGTTTTAGACGGTGTTGTATGTGAGAGATTTTGGAAATTTATTCAGCCTCAAGGAACGACATCGCAGCATTTGACAGATGTAATTTTAAAAGAGTTAGAATGTCTGAAAATTAATGAAAGTCCTGAAAAATTGATAGCACAAAGTTACGATGGAGCATCAGTAATGAGTGGTGCTTTTGGAGGTGTACAAGCCAAAATTAAAAAAGTTATCCTTCAGCAAATTTTATTCATTGTTACAATCATCAACTAAATTTAATTTTACAAAAAGCATTGTCCAAGATTTGAAATATTATTGTATATGGTTTTTCGCCTGCTTCCCTATGTTATATTTCCTAGCCTGTCTAGGTACCTCCCACTCTCATTACAAGTCGGCGTGTGCCAATTATTAGCGTCTACAGATAGGTTGCAATTGGCGTTGATGCTCCAGAAGACATGCGCGAGATTGCGACCATCAATTTTGTCTAGACGAGTCCATTATGAACACAAAGGGGAAGCCTAACTTAGTTCATAGATAAGTATTAATAAATCCTTTTGGAATCGGTTGTTTGCAAGGAACTCATTAGACGATAGAGAAGATACTCGCTTAGCACGCGGTAGGTCCAGGGTTCGAATCGCAAACTTATTATTATTTTTTTTTTTAAATAAGTATTTTCTAGTTCGTTAGTAAGATTTTCCTTGCCCTTTATAGGCGAGTACTATCGTCTAACGAGTTTCTTGCTAACAAAAAGATTCCAAAAGGATGTATTAATACTTATCTATGAACTAAATTAGGCTTCCCCTTTGTATTCATAATGGACTCGTCTAGACAAAATTCATGGTCGCAATCTCGCGCATGTCTTCTGGAGCATCAACGCCAATTGCAACCTATCTGTAGACGCTAGTGTGCCAATTTGGTCGCAATGTTTTATCAGTCTGTTTATAAAAGTCACAGAGTGTGGGTGTACGTGGACCAGGCCCTTATATTTAGAACATAATCATTGTGTTTGGCATTTTTTTTGTTGTTATGTACAAGTATGCAGACAGTAGTGTACTGCATTGTGTAGTAAAGTACAAAGTACCTATTTGAAGTTAATAAAGTTGTTTCTGTGAAAAGGCAACGCAGTTGTTGGTTATTTTGAGTTGTGGAGTAATCCTACCTGTTTGAAAACACAAAACCAGCGATTCCTTAATGTCTTAAAAATAGTGTATTTAGCACAAGCATCACGTCAGGATAAAAGCATAAAAAATTTTTTTTGCTAATTTACATAGCTTTTCTTCATTCTTTGGAAAATCGTCAAAAAGAACAGCCGTGTTAGATAATGTTGTTAAGGTGAGATTACCTAAAGCGGCTCCAACACGATGGAATTTTAATACAAAGTGCATAGAGACTGTTTATACCTATCGAACAGAATTATTAGATTGTTTAGAAAAAATCATTGATAATGAATCAGAAAACAACACTTTAAACCAAGCTATTGGTTTAAAAAACTACTTACAAAATGAACATTTTCTTTACTGGTTAAATTTTTTTCATTTAGTTATGCCTCATTGTGATATAGTATTCAATCAATTACAAAAATGTAATATCGATGTCATAAGTGTATTGGCGTTTTTAATAGTAAAATTGAGGACATCAGAAATAAAATTTTGAATAACTATTTGGAGGAGACATCCATGCAGTCGGCCCAGAGATGTAAAACGGAAAAATCAAAAAGGAGAATATCATTAGAAGTTTGTGTTATAATTACATCTGAGATCAAAAACAGGTTTGGCTTCAGTAATCATTTAGTAGTGTCTCAGTTATTTCACGCAAATCGATTTAAAGATTATAAAAAAAGCTTTCCTCAAGAGATGTTTAAATTAGTTAAAACGGAGTATCCAGTCACAAATCATTTGAAACTTAAAACTGAGTTAGAAGTATTATATAGCCGAGAAGATTTTTCCAATAGTGAAGTTGCAGTTGGCTGATGGTGCAGTTGCTTTGTTACAGCTTTTTATTAACAATAATTTGTGCAATACTTTTTCTGAAAGTGTCAAACTGTTAAAAGTCTTGTGTACTCTCCCTATGACTATCGTCGAAAGTGAACGTTGTTTTTCCACCTTAAAAAGAATAAAGACATTTTTAAGAAATACCATGGGTCAGGAAAAGTTATCTTCTTTAGCTATGCTTACCATAGAAAGGGCATTAATAAAGCAGGTAAAAGACTTTAGTGAAAAATAATTGACCACTTTGCATCTTAAAAAGACCGGAGGATCGACTTTGAATTTAAATCACTTTAATAGGTAGGTAATACAGTAAACTTTTCTAATTGACCTCCCTATCTCTTGACCCACGAACCGCCATTGCAATATATATCTAGTATACAGACCTCAATATCCTCCAATTCAAAACACTTCTGATCCTTCATACAATCGAAAAGACAACAAACAAGAATCCCTAGAAAAATGTCATATAAGGATAAATAATATGATAATCCACAAGAAATTATAAACATATTTGCCGAATTCTTTAGTTCAATGTATAGCGCTCCAAGCTGCACGCAAAATAACGATGTGACCCGATACAACAACAATTTCGAAACTATCAGTATAAGAACCATTTCTGTGACAGAAATAAAGGACGCTATAAGAAAATTAATGAATAAAATAACATCCGCCCCGGATCTTATACCATCATTTCTGGTGAAAGACTGCGCTAATGTACTCTCCATACCATTATTCATCCTGTTTAACCTTTCCATTAAAACGTCAGTCTTTCCCAACCAATGGAAAGTAGGAAAATCTTTTCCAATTTTTAAAGCAAGCGATATGGCCTGTGTAAGCAATTATAGACAAATGTCTCTTCTGTGCAATTTTGCAAAGGTGCTGGAAATTATTTCATACAATCGAATATATTTGTCCACAAAGAACATATTATCGCCATATCAGCACGGATTCATGGCTAACAGATCTACTGTTACAAACCTAGTGTCATTCAGTCGAACCGTGTCTAAAGTCATAGACGAACAGGGTCAAGTAGATACTTTGTATACGGACTTTATCAAAGCCTTCGATCACATTGATCATCAGCTATTGCTACAAAAGTTGGAAAAATTCTCATTTAACCTAAACCTATTAAACTTTTTTCGATCATACCTAACAGAGAGAAAGCAATTTGTATTTTAAAACGGACATAAATCATCGACATACTTGGCAACATCCGGAGTACCATAAGGCTCCAATCTCGGGCCCTTATTATTTCTGTTATTTATAGATGATCTATGTCTTGAAACATAATGCGATTTCCTGATATTTGCAGATGATTTAAGAATTTTCAAGGGCACAAGTTCCGTAAATGATTGTATAAGTCTTCAAAATAACCTCGACGCAGTCAACAAATGGTGTATTTTTAACATAGTTGGCATCAATGCCACCAAATGTAATATAGTAACTTACACAAAAAAAGATAAATCATATTATCTACAGCTACAAATTCAATGATACTGTCCGAGAACGCGAAAATACAATCAAAGATTTAGGCATATATTTCGATCCTGAATTCAGTGTTGCCGAACATACGACCATTAAATCTAAAGAAGCAATCAAAATGCTAGGCTTTGTCATAAGAAATTTTAAATCTTTTACTAATTCAACATGTCTAAAATTATTCTACTACTTTTACGTAAGATCAAAGATCGAAGCATAATCTGGAACTATTACCTTATCCACAAAAATAGGCTAGAACAAGTCCAAAGAAAATTTCTAAAATTCTTACAGGTAATTATCCCGAGAGAGGGATAGACAATAGGTATCTACTAGCTAGCTTTAATTTTGAGAGTCTGGAATTTCGACGAATCTATTCTATGCTAATTTTTCTCCATAAACTACTGCATAATGAAATTGTTTATCCTCTAATTCTTTCACAAATTAATCTGCTGATTCCTAGAGCGCATTCTCGACAAAAAATTTAAACGTTTATTCATAATATTTATAACATTTACAGATAATGTCAAAATCCTAACATCCTTCAGAATCGTCGCCGCCTTCTTCTTCTATTAAGTTCTAATCTCTACATTTTTTATTTTTTCAATTGACCGTGTAATGAGACAAATTGATGACAGGTTTAAGAGTACGAAAAAAATTAATAATTTATTTGATATATTTGCTCCAAAATTTGTTAAAAGTTGTAACAAAACAGAAATTATAAGTAAATGTACATTTATTTATAGCAAATATTCTGAAATATTTGATTTAAATAAACTTACAGCTCAATATATTAATTTAATACATATTACTAAAAATGACTTACGAGATGACATATCTGTTAAAGATTATTTTGACCTAGTTTTATGTAAATATGGCGTGCTTAAAAGCGACTTAACTGAAGTTTACCTAATGTTTCTGTTTTTTTCGCGTTGCATGTTACAGCCGCCAATGTTGAAACGACTTTTAGTAAGCTGAAAATTATCAAAGATTACCTCAGGGCTACTAAAAGTCAAGATCGATTAAGTGGTCTTGCCCCATTATCTATAGAAAACGAAGATGCTGAAAAACTCGATTTATATGAGGTTACAAATGAATTTGCTAATAGAAAAACAAGAACAATATGTTTTCAAATTATTGTTCTTATCATTATACATAAGCACCAAATATTGGTTTATTTTTTGTTTGCAATATTATTTTACCAAATATTATTTTAAGTTTCACATAAGTTTTACATAAAATACTGACAGTAACAAAACGAACTGAAGATACAAACGTATACCGTATGTATAAAAAACTCTATGATAACGTTGTAAAATCAGCTAAGAGATTATACAGGGTGGGGCAATAGTGCGTCGGACTTCGATATCTCGAGTTCTACGATAGCTAGAAAATTTTTAAAAAATTGCAAGTAAACTAGATAAAAAAGTCTATAACTGGAAATTATTTTCGAACATACAGGGCGAACCAAGCCGGAATTACAGGACCAAGTACCTTTTTTTTAATGGAATGCTATGTATATCAGTACATTTTTTGAAGCCTCTTTCTAGGCTCTATTCATTCCTGTATTATTATTGGCTATCTCCTAACCACTTTGATGTAATGAATTTTTTTGTTGAAATAATGCCATCTGCAGATGGATATTAAAAAAAATCACCAGTCACAACTATGGGTTTTAAGAAAAACTTATGTGAATACCAATTACGAGACATCTAATTAATGTTTTTGAATCATTCTCATTTCCTAAAAATGTACAGGGTGGCCAAAACTTAGTACTCAATTAAGAACTTTTTAAATTGAATTTTCTCAATTTTTTCAAATGGAACACCCTGTATATTTTTCAACGATGTGATGTAAAAATGAAAAACGAACATTTTTTATAAGTACTTCCCTATAGCTAATTGCAACTATTTTCGTTTTATAAATAAATAAGTGTTTATTTTTCAATTAAGAACTTTTTAAATTCAATTTTCTTAATTTTTTCAAATCAAACACCCTGTATATTTTTCGACGATGTGATGTAGAAATGAAGAACGAGCATTTTTTTGTAAGTGCTTCCCTATGGCTAATTGCAACCATTTTCGTTTTATAAATAAATAAGTGTCAAATTCAAGAAGAAACTTAAAAAAAGAGGTTCCCGCAAATAATTCATTAGAAAAATTTAAAATAGGTGTTGCCGATTTTGATTGACACACGTCTTTATGCAATTTTGAAATGAGGCCATTTAGTGGGACCATTTTCATTGAAATGAGTGAATAGTATTTAACCAGTCCTTTACTGTAATGTTTTTTTGTACATTTTTTTGCTGTTTTCGTTATTCGACAAGCAATAAAACCTCAATTTGGTATAAATTGTCGTGTACAAAGGAGCATTTATCACATTTATCGGTCGTTAGTTACAATTTGTATTGAATTTAAAATATTTGGAATTTTACAATATGAATTTTAATAAAGCGGAACTTGTAGACATGACTTTTGTTTTGGGCGAGTCAGGCAGAAATTGTTTACTTGTCAATAGAATTTATCACCAACGTTATCCTGAAAGAAGGCTTCCTGACGTTAGCAGCTTCCAAAACCTTCTCGACAGATTTCTGGAAACTGAAAATGTCGAATATAAAAAAAATTGAAAGAATAAAACGTGTTGTGAACGAAGAAAATGAGTTTTCTGTGGTGCTGGCAACGGTTGAGAATCCCCATGTTAGTCAAAGAGAAATGACCTCATTAGTAGGAATAAGTAGACGGTCTGTGGGTCGAATCTTAAAAACAAATAAGTTGCATGCATATCATATTCAAATGCACTAGGAATTATCTGATGACGATTTTCAAAAGCGCCTACAATTTTGTAATTGGGCCAGAGGTAAAATGCAAGTTGATGTCAACTTCTTCAATAATGTTTTATTCACTGATGAGGCAACTTTTCATAAAAATGGATTTGTTAATAAGCACAATTTCCATTACTATGCTTCGGAAAATCCTCACTTTTTTATGCAAGTTGATAACCAACACAGATGGTCTATAAACGTTTGGGGAGGAATTATTGGAGAACATGTAATAGGGCCACATTTCTTTGATGGTACATTGACTGGAGCTATTTATCTTCATTTTTTGGAAAACTGTCTGCCACAATTATTGGTAAATCTCCCTGGAAGAATTCGAAATAGGATGTGGTTTCAGCAAGATGGTGCTCCACCACATTATTTAAATGCAGTTAGAGACCACTTAAATAATACCTACCCTCATCAATGGATTGGAAGAAATGGACCCACTAAATGGCCTGCTAGATCCCCAGATCTTACAAAAATGGATTTCTTTTTATGGGGATACGTGAAGGAAATTGTTTATAGAGGCACACCAACAACAGTACAAAATATGAAGGAAAGAATAATAACTGCCTTTAGATCTATCACACCGGCAGTTTTAGGAACAGTGGGAACCTCATTTCAAAAGCACATAGAGATGTGTGTCAATCAAAATGGCCAACATGTGGAACATTTATTATAATTTTTTCTACTGAGTTATTTGAAGGAACCTCTTTTTTTAAGTTTATTTTTGAATGTTGTAATTATTGCTCAATAAAACGAAAATGGTTGCAATTAGCCATAGGGAAGTACTTACAAAAAATGTTCGTTTTTCATTTTTACATCACATCGTTGAAAAATATACAGGGTGTTTCAATTGAAAAAATTGAGAAAATTCAATTTAAAAAGTTCTTAATTGAATACTAATTTTTGGCTACCCTGTACATTTTCTTAAAACCCATACTTGTAACTGTGGTGATTTTTTTAATATCCATCTGCAGAGGGCATTATTTCAACAAAAAAAATTCATTACATCAAAGTGGTTGGGAGATAGCCAATAATAATATAGGAATGAATAAAGCCTAGAAAGAGGTTTCAAAAAATGTACTGATATACATAGCATTCCGTTTAAAAAAAAGGCATTTGGTCCTGTAATTTCGTCTTGGCTCGCCCTGTATGTTCGAAAATAATTTCCAGTTATAGACTTTTTTATCTAGTTTACTTGCAATTTTTTTAAAAAATTTCTAGCTCGTAGAACTCGAGATATCGACGTCCGACGCACTATTGCCCCACCCTGTATAATGACAACATATATAGGGTGGGGCAATAGTGCGACCGACTTCGATATCTCGAGTTCTATGATAGCTAAAAACTTGATTTAAAAACATAAGTAAACTTGACAGAAAAGCCTATAACTGGAAATTGTTTGTGACACATTTCATAAAAAATGGAAAAAATAGGAAAAACAACATTTCATTAAATGAACCTATTGTTGTGGTTCACAAAAACAAAGGTCATTAAAGGGCTACCTGTGAGAACTGCGCATGTACAACTTTAGGGTAAATAGAATCTATTTTATACATTATGGACAAAATGAAACATTTGAACGCATGATTAAAATCAGACTGGAATGGTGGTTTCGAATGACAAATATTCTTCCACAAAATCAATACGCGTACAGAAATGGATATGGCACAGCAGATGCAGTTGCAACCATTGTTACTGACATTCAAAAGAACTTTTCAAACAACAATTACTTGGGAGCGGTTTTTCTGGACATCAAAGGCGCTTATGATTCAGTTGATCTACACTTACTTAGGACAAAATTACTGCAACTTGAATTACCACTAAACATCACAAATACTATTTTTAATTTATTTAACAACAGAGTAGTGGAGAAAACCAAGCTTGAATTTTGTCAACATACGCTAAATAATAATATTGATGTATTCCAAAATTGGGCTAATGAGAATGGTTTTACTATTTCGGAAAATAAATCGGCCATATCATTTTTTTCAAGGCACAATATTCCAGACCTGCCCACTATGAAGTTGGGCAGCCTAACTCTTCCTATTAAAAAGGAAGTAAAATATCTTGGTATTATTTTGGACAGAAAATTAACTTGGAAACCGTTTATTGAACATATTGTCGTAAAGTGCAATAAAGGTATAAATTTTTTACGCTCAGTCTCAAAAGTGCGGTGGGGTGCAGATCAAAAAACAAGTCTATTATTCTATCGTGCTTATATTAGATCCATCTTAGACTACGGCAGTCTCTTCTACGGCTCTGCAAGTAACAGTTTGCTAAAACGATTAGATATCACACAGAATAAAGCCCTTAGGGTGTGCTTAGGAGCCATGAAATCAACACCTGTGGAAGCACTACGTGTAGAAGCTCTCGAACCCCCCCTTAGTTTAAGACGTCAGCTACAGGCAGAAAAATTTATTCTAAAATCATACTGTAAACACTCTCCACTTATAAGCAAAATATACAATTTAAATACATCGGACCTATTAACAAAATATTGGAACAAAAAAAATTCGCCTCCACTATGTAGCGGTTTCCGAGAAACGCAGCAATTCTATAACAACATGATCAGTCTGTGTCCTATCTCACCAAATTACAAATATTTCGATTTATCTAATCACTTTCCTACCATAATTCCTCATTATCATTCAAACCTTGTTCTCAACAAAATTATTCTACGGACAACGTTACACAATTATGAAGGATTTACTGCAGTATATACTGATGCATCAAAGTCCATGGTAGGTACGGGATGTGCTTATTTATATCCACACAATAACATATGGTAAATTCAAACTTCCTGATTGTTGGTCCATTTACTCCGCTGAGGCATTTGCGATACTCTCTGTCTTGGATAACCTTCCTGATCATTTAAATAGCTTTATAATCATGTCAGATTCCCTATCAGTTCTTACCTCTATCAAAATTAGCTATAATCCAAATACACTGCTCAACCCATATATCACAAAAATCAAAAACCGCTTATGTGAATCAAAATTGTGTGGTAAAAGAATTGTCTTTGTTTGGGTAAAAGCTCATACAGGCCTGCAATATAATGAACAGGTAGATATCCTCGCTAAATAAAGCATAGAGAATGAAACGTTGGAAGTAAATGAAATTTGTGTTGAGGACTACATTCATATATGTAAACAACGTATGAAACAACGGTGGACAAGGGTGTGGCAAGAATACTGCCATAACCATCCAAATAGGTATACACGTATACAACCAGAAATTCCATCGAAAACATGGCACGAAGATTTCAACATTCCCAGAAGGTACATCACTGTAATTAATAGAATAAAATTCGGTCATGCGTGTAATCCATCTTTTCTCGCCAGAATAGGCATTATAGAGTCTAATCTTTGCGATCATTGCAATGTTGAGGGAGACCTCGAACATATTTTCTTTTGCTGTCACAAAAACAGAAATGAATGTAATTTGCTCTACAGTAATATACTGAGTAATAATGTTGAACAGCCCTTCAATCTATCGCACTTATTGCATCTAAATAAAAGAAATATTTATTTGTGTCTATTTCAATTTATTAAAAACACAAATCTCAGACTATAGATCCTCTTTTATATTTAGTTAGATGACGTTACCTATGTTTTTATCCTAAGTTGATGTTAATCCTTAATCCATGGTCCAGTGTTGTTTGTGAAAATAAAAAAAATGCCTTGACGGGCCTCTAGGCGAGAAGAACTTGTACCCCTGTATTTCCCTTCGATTTTATCTCGGATTTTATGTATTTATAGATATACAGTTTGTGCTAGCTTAGGTTAGGAGTATTTATTGTTACTTATAAAAAGTGTGACTGGCTGTATGGATTCATTCCAAAAGCCATTTTCAAAAAAAAAAAAAAAAAAAAAAATGGACAAAATGCATATCGGATATTTGAACTTGCTGTTTTGATTAGAAGTCTAATAAATGGTGGATGCGCCTGCCGCAACAAATTTCATATAGTAACAAATTACATTATTAGAAAACCTCAAGCTAACCCTTTGTTCTATATTGCATCGTCGAAATTCTTTATAATACAAATGATCTTATAAAGTATGTAACTTACAAACAATATAAATTAGCGCAAGACCAGATGTTATTGAATTTGTAAACAAGCCGGCTGAGCTTGAGATCGTAGAATTGCCGGCCGACCCAGTGGTTCCAGGAAGTCGGTCCGGAAAGACGCAAACGTGGCGGTCAAGTACGTAACGGTCGCGATTAACAACCGCTCTGGGCAGCCACATTATCACCTCCATACATCAAGCGAGCCTGCGGGCTTAACACTGACCACCACCGGACACCCTCCTCATTAACACTGCAAGATATTTTATCTACAAATTTTACCCTATAATTAAAATTCATATGGCATGGAGTACGAAATGTTACAAGGGTGAAAATGCGTTAATTATTAGCTGAGGTCACGTTTAAATCAGACGGTTTTTAAATTATGTTAATAGTCGGGAAGCAAGGAAGAGTACACGTTCATCCACCGAGTATTACAAACACAATATACACATCGATATTATAATTGAAATAAAAAATTAGGTTTAATGGCTATCATATATACTGGGTGGCTATCATATATACTAGGGTGGGGCAATAGTGCATCCGACTTCGTTATCTCGAGTTCTACGATAACTAGAAACAAAAGTAAACTAAACAAAAAAGTCTATAACCGAAAATTGTTTTTGAATATACAGGTTAAACCAATACGATTCTACAGGGTCAAGTAAATTTTTTTTTAAACGAAATGCCATGTATATCAGAACATTTCTTGGAACCTTTTTCTGGCCTCCTTTCACTCCTGTATTATTATAGACGTTCTCCCAACCACTTGGATGTAATGATTAAGCCTGGCCAAGCGATGTTAGATTCAGGGTCGGGCGCAATACCAATGCCATCGCGCGCTTGTTTACGATGACGATGATACGACACACTTCAGTTGTTATCTGTCGGTCGATGCATAGAGTACTAATAAATAAAAAATAATGTTGAGCATAAAGAGTAGAAAACGACCATACGCTAATAAAGTGAATACATTTATCGGTGAATTTCCGGATTTATTCTATGATGGATGTAAAATAATTTGTAAAGTTTGTGATCAAAACTTAATGTACTGGAATAAATACGGCTGCAAAATTTATGTCAATAGTAACCGGCATAAAAATAAAAAAAAGGCGTGTCTTCTTTGGAACCTCAGTTTATGTTTGCTTTACTGTTAATGCTGATTGCCTGTGGTGTTCCCCTGCGCATATTGGATAAACCAGTATTTCGGGGGTTCTGGAATAAATACAATCCCCAGGTGAATTTATCAAGTCGTTCATCGTTACGTAGATATGTACCAAGTGTTCGTGAAGACATTGTAAATAGGATTAATTGTGCATTAAAAAATACACGGCTGTGGTTATGTGTTGAGACGACATTGTAAAAAAAATTCTATATTAAATGTTATAGTACGTGTATTCGACTCTGTTAAACCAACATTTCCACTTTTACTAGCTAGCAAAAGACTAACTGCGTGTACTGGCGAAACAATTACGCGGGTGGTGTTGGAGACTTTCGAAAAATTTGAACTGTCAACAAGTCAAGTGTTGATGTTTGCGTTTGATGGACCGTTTTCTTCAAAGAGACGATTGTAGATTTTTACATGTTACGTGTAAAGTGCATGCGTTCCATCTTGTAGCAGAAACGATTCGAAAATGTTATCCAGAGGTAGATGCATTAATAGCAAATACAAAAAAAGTATTTCTCAAATCTCCTAAACGGCTTCGAGCATTTCACATACTGTGTCCTGGTATTGCGGAACCACCAGAGCCGATTCTTACACGTTGGGGAATGTGGTTGAAGGTAGCTTTTTATTATGCTGAATATTTTCAACAAATAAAAGCTGTGATACTACAGTTCAACCATAACGAGGCTGCAGCTATTAAGGAAAGCCAGACAAGCTTTCAAGATGTTTCCCTTGAAACAGATTTAAAAACTATTTATAACAATTATAGAGGACTACACGATGCAATAGAAAAATTGCAAAATACTTCATTGTCGTTAGTGGAATCGCTGCAAATAGTGGATGACGTAAATACACAGCTACAGACTATAAATGACGCAAAAAATAAGCCCGTTATTGAAAAATTCGAGAGTGTATTACGGAAAGATCCAGATTTTACCAAATTAAGACGAATTTGTGATAGTGCATCTATAGCTGCGTTAAGTGAGTTCACAGAGTGTTTTACTTATGCCTGTATTACTTCCGTAGATGTCGAACGGTCTTTTTTCAAAATACAAACATATTTTTTCACCACAGCGAACATCGCTTACTGAGACAACTGTAGAAACATATCTGATGCTAGACAGTTATTATAGAAGTGCTCCAGTTTGTGATAACGACAACCAAGCTACTTGATAAATCTGCTTAAGAAGGTGAGTTTTATACATATTTTTATAAAGTGTACCAATATTAATAAAATGTGTTTCCATTTATATTATTTATTTATTTAATTATTATTAGTTATCACTTAGATATACAATGTACATGTGCGAACGTCATTTAACAGTTTAATAATAATGTGCAGCACTAAGCTTACAAAATATAAGGAAATACATAAAAAAGAATTTAAAGCGAACGAAATAGTACAAAAACATACATCACAATATATAAAATATTTTTGATTTTATTATTGTATTTATTCAAGTATTATGATATGATGCATACCCAGTACGTCTCTGTAGGATTAATGACCTTGGCCAGGCTTAGTAATGATTTTTTTGTTGAAATTATACCATTTACACGTGTGTATTAAAAATATCACTACAATCACAACTATCGATTTTAAGAAAAAATATGTTAGTACCACTTACGAGACATCAGTGTAATGACACTCTGCCATTTTCACTTCCTAAAAGTATACAGGGTGGCTAAAAAGGATTTATAAATTTAAAACTTTTTGAATTGAATTTTCTCAATTTTTTCAAGTATATTTTTGGCTGATGTGATGTAGGATTGAAAAATGAACATTTTTTGTACGTACATTCCTCTAGCTTCTTTATTGTGACCATTTTCAATTTATTGAACAATAACTGCAAAATCAGCAATAAAAATTAAAAATGAGGGTTTTTCTCAAATAATTCAAGAGAAGGTTTTATAATAAGCGTGTTACATGATGCCCATAAAAACATCACACCAATGACAATCCAAAATTTTAAGGAAAGGGTAATAAATGCTTTTAGAAGTATCACTCCGGCAATTTTATGAACAGTAGAAACCTCATTCCAAAGATGGATAGAAATGTGTGTCAATTAAATGAGCAACATGTGGAGCACTTTTTGTAATATCTAACCTCATTCCAAAGATGGATAGAAATGTGTGTCAATTAAATGAGCAACATGTGGAGCACTTTTTGTAATATCTTCTCTTGAGTTGCAAAAAAATATATTTTTAATTTTTATTGCTGAATCTTGCAGTTATTGATCAGTAGATCGAAAATGGTTACAAATAGCCAGATGTGCGTACAAAAGATGTTCGTTTTTCAATTCTACATCACACCGTCCAAAAATATACAGGGTGTTCCATTTGAAAAAATTGAGAATATTCAGTTTAAACAGTTGGAAATTTAAAAATTATTTTTGGCCACTCTGTATACTTTTAGGAAGTGAAAATGGTTTGTGTCATCACACAGATGTCTCATAGATAGATAGATAGATTTATTTACCAATTATACAGATACAATATTTGTACATTTGGCACGTCAAACACGTTAAGAATAGACAAAAAAATAAATGATATAATATTAAAATCAAACAGATTTTTGGTATTTTAAACAAAAAAAATAAATATTAGTAACATTAAACAAACAAACAAACATCAATTAAAAGCAATATTGTATGTAAAAGGTACAATATGGACATAAAATAAATTATACTCTAAAATAAATATAAAAACGCACTGTTAGATAAAAGATAAAATAAAATGAAAGGAACTAGTAGTTTTTGTTATCTAATGGCCATTATATTTCTTCAAAAACTCATTTACAGAGTAGAAACCATTTTTTACTAAAATTGACCTTATTCCTTTTTTAAATTTATTTGCAGGTAGGTCCCTCAAACTATGGCATATTATCGAATAACATAGCACAGTTATAATAAGGTGAATCTTTAAAAAATATTGTGCTATGTCCAGTGATTAGGAGTCTGTCATCGTGCCTTGTATAAAGTTTCCTAATGTTATACGTCTTCTTATGTTAAAGTTTACGTACACAGTTTTAGTAGCATTTAACATAAGTTTATTAAGATCACACCATGCCTTCATATCATCAAAAACAGTGTCTATTTTATAAGGATAATGAAGTTCATCTAGTGACATCGCAGACAGAGTTATAGTTGTGTCATCCGCATACATTATAGTGAGACCATCTCTTATATGGACTGGCAAGTCATTTGTATATAACATAAACAGTACCGGTCCCATTATCGAAACTTGCGGAACTCCTAGGTTTATATCATAGGTTTGTGACTGGGTAATATTGCATTTCACTACAAGTTTTCGCCCCTGCATATAAGAGTTTATCCAACTTAATAAATTTCCCCTTATACCAGTGTTGTCCAACTTGACCGAGAGCATATCTTTATTTATCGTGTCAAAAGCCCTTGATAAGTCGAAGAAAATGGATACCACTAGTTGCCTTCGTCTAACTTCTTATAAACATGATTTAAAAATTGACAGGATGCAGTTTCATTAGATCTCCCTGCCCTGAAGCCATGCTGATATGTGGCAAGTATATTCCTAGAATTAACATAGGACACTACCCTAATAGAGACAATTTTTTCAATTACTTTGGATGTGACACTTAATAGGGATATCTACCGGTAATTTTCAATGTCATTTAAATTATCTTTTTTTGTGCACAGGTATTACACATACCTTCTTTAATATGTCAGGAAACACTCCTTTCACTAGCGATAAATTAATTAAGTATAATAAGGGATCAATTATTATTTCAATAATATTTTTAAGTAGCTGAGCAGTTATCTCATCAAAACCGGATGATTTTTTTGTTTTTTAGTTCATTCACAGCATCTAATAACTCATTCTTGGTAACTGGGGGAACAAATATTGAGTTTTCAATATAGTTGAAAACAGTGCAAGGCAATGATATGTTATATCCAAAATATTCTTCCATTTTGTCAGTTGCAACAGTTGTAAAACACCTTGCGAATGAATCGGCAACCTTATTTCCAGTTATTAATTTGTTATTGATATTTAGAGTTAGTTCTTTGTTTTGACTATTTTTATTTTTATTTGTACCTAAATTGTTGTTTATAATTTTCCAGGTCTTTTTAGATTTATATTCAGCTGTACTTATCTTATTGCTATAGTAATTTTTCTTTGCAGTTTCTATATTTATTTTATATCCCCTTTTTCTGATTTTATACATTGAAATTAATTCAGGATCATCTGAATGTAACATATCTGTAAACAAGGTTTTTAGAGCCCTACCCTCCGATACTATTTCTTGTGTTAGCCAGCCTTTATCTAATTTATTGGTTTTGCTAAAATTTATACATTTATAAGTAAGCCTGGCCAAGGTCATTAATCCTACAGAGCCGTACTGGGTATGCATAATACTTGAATAAGTACAATAATAAAAACAAATATATTTTATATATTGTAATGTATGTTTTTGTACTATTCCGTTCGCTTTAAATTCTTTTTTATGTATTTCCTTATATTTTGTAAGCTTAGTGCACATTATTATTAAATTGTTAAATGATGTTCACACATGTACATTGTATATCTAAGTGATAACTAATAGTAAATAAATAAATAAAATAAATGGAAATAAATTTTATTAATAACACTTTATAAGAATATGTACAAAACTCACCTTGTTAAGCAGATTTATGAAGTAGCTTGGTTGTCGTTATCACAAACTGGAGCACTTCTATAATAACTGTGTAGCATGAGATATGTTTCTACAGTTGTCTCAGTAAGCGATGTTCGCTGTGGTGAAAAAATATGTTTGTATTTTGAAAAAGATCGTTCGACATCTACGGAAGTAATACAGGCATAAGTAAAACACTCACTTAACGCAGCTGTAGATGCACCATCACAAATTTGTCTTAATTTGGTAAAATCAGTATCTTTCCGTAATACTCTCTCGAAGTTTTCAATAACGGGCTTATTTTTTGCTTCATTTATAGTCTGTAGCTGTGTATTTACGTCGTCCACTATTTGCAGCGATTCCACTAACGACAACGAAGTATTTTGCATTTTTTCTATTGCGTCGTGTAGTCCTCTATAATTGTTATAAATAGTTTTTAAATCTGTTTCAAGGGAAACATCTTGAAAGCTTGTCTGGCTTTCCTTAATAGCTGCATCCTCGTTAGGGTTGAACTGTAGTATCACAGCTTTTATTTGTTGAAAATATTCAGCTTAATAAAAAGCTGCCTTCAACCACGTTCCCCAACGTGTAAGAATCGGTTCTGGTGGTTCCAGAATACCAGGACACAGTGTGTGAAATGCTCGAAGGCGTTTAGGAGATTTGAGAAATACTTTTTTTTGTATTTGCTATTAATGCATCTACCTCTGGAAAACATTTTCGAATCGTTTCTGCTACAAGATGAAACGCATGCACTTTACACGTAACATGTAAAAACCTACAATCGTCTCTTTAAAGAAAACGGCCCACCAAACGCATTGTCGCAACACCGTCGATCACAAACATCAACACTTGACTTGTTGACAGTTCAAATTTTTCGAAAGTCTCCAACACCACCCGCGTAATTGTTTCGCCAGTACACGCAGTTAGTCTTTTGCTAGCTAGTAAAAGTGGAAATGTTGGTTTAACGGGGTCGAGTACACGTACTATAACATTTAAAATAGAATTTTTTTACAATCTGTCGTTTCGTCAACACATAACCACAGCCGTGTATTTTTTAATGCACATTTAATCCTATTTACAATGTCTTCACGAACACTTGGTACATATCTACGTAACGATGAACGACTTGGTAAATTCACCTGGGGATTGTATTTATTCCAGAACTCCCGAAATGCTGATTTATCCGATATGCGCAGGGGAACATCACAGGCAATCAGCATTAACAGTAAGTTTGATCACAAACTTTACAAATTATTTTACATCCATCATAAAATAAATCCGGAAATTCACCGATAAATTTATTCACTTTATCAGCTTACGATCGTTCTCTACTCTTTACGCTCAACATTATTTATTATTTATTAATACTCTATGCATCGACCGGCAGATAACAACTGAAGTGTGTCATGTCATCGTCATCGTAAACAAGCGCGCGATGGCATTGGTATTGCGCCCGACCCTGAATCTACCATCGCTTGGCCAGGCTTATTTATAAGGACAACTAACATTTAAACACCACATTAAGGTCTCAATAAAATGTCATGCCAGTTCATGTTTCTTAAATGATATTTAAGTTCACTTAGATTGGTTTCCGTAATCATTCTTTTATATTTTGCTACACCCGTATTTGCATCATTACTATTTGTGGCTGTGTCTTCGTAGAATAATATAAGGGCATAATGATCACCTAGTGTAGGGTTTACAACACTAACATTGTACCTTTGCAAGGATAAATTTGTTATCATATAGGTAGTCAAAACATGTTGAGCTAATGTGGCCGCTTATGTCTTTAAATACTCTAGTTGCTTTATATATAGTTTGAATTAAGTCGAAAGCCTCAAACAAGTCACATAATAATTTTTTTTCGGCAGAACCAATCAAGTAATCAATATTGAAGTCCCCACAAAGAACAATATTTGTACTAGTTTAAGAGCCTCACTTAGGTGTTTTAAAAATAAATTTATACCGCCATTTGTAGGTCTATATATGTTAATTATACCGATTTTTTTTATTTGAACTATCAAATGAGATGGCACACATTTCTATATGACATTCGACAGAAAGTTCATTAATTTTGGTAATTTCATATGAACAAAGATTATTTTTTACAAATATTAATGCTCCACCATGAATATGGTTTCTACGAGAGAAATGAGTTTTTAGTGCATAATTTGGCAAGAATATGTTACTAATGTTGTTACCCACTACCCAGTGTTCTGTAATACACAGAATATTTAAATTAATTATTATTTCAAGTTCATTTAATTTATTTGTAATGCACTGCACATTTGCATGTAATATCTTGAGATTTTCGTCATTCATTTCTGTGATATTTAGGATAGGGTGTGTTCTAAAAAATCTGACATTTTACTGGATATTGAGAGATGGGTTGATGACAAAATATTCACTTCATTGGGGTTCTCTTCATCAAGACATTTGGCAGTTGGCTGTCTGTTATCAGTAGCATTTGGAGAATTGAATTGTCTTTTGTGATATTTTCTTCATCAGGTATTTCTTCAGTTTCTAATAACAACTGATTTTTTGTTGTCAATGACATTTTTAGCCATGGCTTAATCGTTATTAAATTTGTCATATTTTTCTCTTTTAGTATCATATTAGCTATGTTTTTACTAATCTGGCTCTTGCTAATATTTTTGCTTCTCCTATCGGTTACATTAAGTAGACCAACCTTCGTCATACTATTTTCTATCATAATAAGAAATTCGCTTTTTGTTAAATTTGTGTATATATTTATTTACACAGGATATCTTATAGGGAGCTGTAGAAATGATCAGGTTTGTATTTGCAGAATATTTAATCAGATTTAAAATCTCTTTAAAAAGAAGGATACCGGGTTTTTTCATCAAATTGTTGTATCTAGCAATTGTTGTATCTAGCAATAATCCTTTTTTGTAAATTTTTTTACCAGTAATCTGAAATCTTCAGTGACTTGGTGGAAGGTTGCCCCAGGTTTGATGATGGTTTCTATATTAAAACATGTAAAACGGTAAAGAATTACTCTAATCCATGCATTGATAATTCTGCAAAGACAACAATAAACTCAAAACCTACGCGTTGGTTAGTCAGACGTTGTTAAGAAGTTAATATTTTACTTTAGTCATAAACAACTGATAAGAGATGTCGTCTGATCGGTCAGAGCTTGGGTGACTTGATGCCGATTTTCTAAATCTAATGCAATGTAAATTTCTATGCAGATATGATCGCAAGTCGCAAAATTGCTACTTGGGTATCTATCCTCAAAAAATACAGTTTACTCGCGATTGGGCGTAGAGACGTAAATCACTCGGTCTGGTAATGAAGAGGAGGAAGGATCTGTAAATTAGCATTGATTACGTGGCTTTGTAGTCGAGCGTTAAGAATTATTTACCTGGCTGGGATTTATTCTAAAGCAAAAATTAATTCCAACATAATCGGATATTGGGTGTGTGTCCATTGTCTTTAAATGTAGAGCCCTCTACCGTATAAGATATCTGGAGATACTTTTAGGGATCCGGGAGGTTATATTGCCTATGGTATAGTTTGCGAAACAGATATTGTGACGGGACGTCCTGGGTAAGACGCTACGGAACGCAGAGCCGGATTTAACTGTATTGTTCGCTTGTTTACATTTTCAATGTAGGTTTTAGTGCTTAGTTTAGCTAGCAACAATTTAACAATTGTACAAAAAAGTATTAACTTGAAATAATAGTATTGAATTTAACGTATTGACTACACATAGAGCAGTTACAGAATTCAAGTTTGCTTGTTTCTACCCAGAAACAACCGCGAGGAGGTATGAGCATGTTTTGCCAGGAAAGGATGGGGATGGAATATTAGTATAGAATAAAGAGATTATTTAAAAAGTAACAAGAAAGCTTTAAAAACAAAATAAAAACAAAAAATATACTCTCAAAATAGTAACAGAAACAGATATTCTTCTCAATAAATGAACTAAAAATAAATTCTAATAGTAAAGTTATTACTATAATAAAAAGAGGAAGACAAATTTTTGTCGAAATGAAAAAAAATAATAACATTTATAAATGATAACATCCTGAAAAAAGAATGTTTCTCGAGCACTGAAGCACGAAAGCACAAAAATGGAATTAAATAAAGCAGATGATATCACAAAATTTACTTCTTCACTTCACATCACTTCACTTTATCTCACCGTACATTGCTTCTTCCTCTGAATCCTCGTCCTTCTCACCCTCTTCTTCATTTTGAGATGAACTCCTATCCTCGTTCAAATTTATAATAAATTTATTTCCACTATTTATATGAAATTTGGCAATTTTTAAATAATCATCCTCAATTGTTATAACTTTCCTAATTCTTTTTCCCAATCTTCCTTGTTCATTTTCGACGCTTCATTCTGAATTAACTCTACGACTTTT
Organism: Rhamnusium bicolor; assembly: GCA_029963845.1. Taxonomy (NCBI): domain Eukaryota; kingdom Metazoa; phylum Arthropoda; class Insecta; order Coleoptera; family Cerambycidae; genus Rhamnusium; species Rhamnusium bicolor. The sequence goes on along the minus strand of JANEYF010001443.1, from coordinate 131,385 downwards.
TTTATCGATTTCGGAAAAATATTTCCTTTTCTGACGTTTTTCTTCAATTTACACCAAATTAATTCAATCGGGTTGAAAATACAGAAATATGGCGGTAATCTCAATACTTTGTGGCCATATCTCTCTGCTATATTATCTATAATATACTTCTCACAATTTTTCATTTGCAGGACTTCCAACATTATAATAAAGCACAATCTTTATTATAATTTTCCTCACAATAGAGATCATGTTCCATTAAACAAATTTGTAACTCCAGCTTAGTAGAACTCTTGTTAGGAATTTTATACAGTTGTCTCGAATGGTACTTCGCATTGTTTTAATGTTGGAATTAGAGTATTGTCAAACCATTCCGCAAATATTTCTCCCTCCATGTTCTTGTGGCAATCCACGTTAGTCTTCCATGTTTTTTGCACAGTTTCAATGCATTATCAACCCATCCATCAACTGATCCACAGTGTAATATAATCAACCGAGTTCCTTTATTAGGGGTCAATGAAATTGATTGACATTTCCTGGATACATCAGTCCATCCTTTTTTTACGGTATCATGAGGATCAGACCAAGTTTCATTTAGATAATAAATTGGTCTATATTCCCTTCTGAGTTCTTTTATCTCCTCTAGATATGAATTTCGCTAATCCACTATTCGTCTGCTTTCCATAATCACCATGCCTTTATTAATAGTTTGATATTTAAATCCAATTTTTCTCAGCCAAGTTCCTAAAGTTCTTTTCGTATATTTTAGATAATAACCTATTTTTTTTAATTTTCTGTCTACCACGTCAATAGTTGGAATTTCATTTTTTCTGATATGCGTCGTAAACTAAAGTTCTTAAAAGTTTTGCTAACGATGGGTCCAGAAATTTCGATTGACCGACATCGGATCTTTGTTTTCTTGGGAGGGCACCTTCTTTCACCTGTTTGTGTATTGTGGGACTGGGAACGTTAGTCAAAGATGCTGCTTCACCTAGTACATCCAAATCATACAAATTAGGGTCATTAATTCGTCACAAAAGAATATTGTAAACATTAAGGAAATTTTGTTTTGCTTGCTCGTTCAAATGTAACCGATGTTTTCTTATTGATAACACTGACGAACTTTGATTTTCTCTATCACTGTAATCATTATCACTTTCATCCCACGGTCGAAACATTTTTCCATCAAATACCTTCAGTAGGGGTCTTATGCCGGTTCTACGCCTCCCCCCACCACTTTATATGACGTCACAGCGTGACCTTGGATGACGTAACACCGACGCCGTCCCCACCATTTTCTATGACGTCACAGCATGACCTTGAGTGACGTCATACCACTTGACCTCGAGAGGTAAGTGTATGTAGTAATAGGATGGGTGGGGGTATAATGATGTGACGTGTTAACTCTAAGTACTGGTGTGGTGGGGGCAATTCTATAGCTATAAAAGAGAGAGGAGTTTTCATATACGCAATTTTAAACTTAGCCTCCTACAGTAAAGAAACGTAATGTATATGTGTATTGCTTGTGGTGCGAGTTTTACGCGAGGTGATAATTTGCGGCGTCATCAGAGACAGACATGTAAGAATTTAGCAAATAACGAGAATGGACCTCCAACAAAGCAGTGTAAACTGGATTCATATCCTTCAGCATCTACAAGTTTGCAAACATGCAACTGCTGTAATGTAACAATTCCTGCAAACCAGATGAATTCACATAAAAGAACACTGCAGCATAGGACAAATTCTTGTGCTCCCTTGATGGATGGTGTACAAGTAATCCGAAGTGCTTTCAAATGCAGGATTGTGAGCTACAGGGTGTATAGTGAAAACAATCACTTAGACTATATTATGTTTTTTAACGAAATTAAACAAAAAGTTTTGAATTTGCTCGAAGAGATGGTCAGAATTCATAAAACGATAAAAGTAAACATGGAAACTTTTGGCAAGTACATATTACAAACGCGGGATTTAGCCGATATTAAAACGTTTAATACACCCAATAAAATTTTGGATCAGGGTATGGATTTCAATTCTCTTTTCGATGCTTTTGTGGACACGATGGTTATGCAAACTTCAGAATTTCAAGAGCGTGATTCAGGTGTGTAAATATTTATCCATGTGGCAATAATGATTTTATTATTATTTTTTAATTTCTTAGGATGGGCCCTCGAACAAATTATGTTTGTTGAAGTTAATATTAATAAGTATAGTCCCGTTGGCGGATCGTCATATATGAAGCTACCAAAATTCATTGAAAATAAGAAAGCAGTAATAAATATTGAAAATCAAGATCAGTGTTGCTTTGCGTGGGCTGTGACCTCAGCTCTTTACCCAGCAAAAGGCCGTACAACTGATATATCATCATATCCCCATTATTCTACAGTTTTAAATTTGACAGGTATGAATTTTCCAGTAAAACTGCGCGACATTTCAAAATTTGAAGAGATGAACAATATTTCAATTAATGTTTATGGGCTTGAAATCAAATTTGAGAACAACAAAGTAAAGTACGAAATTGTTGGACCTTTACGTTACTCTGAAAAAAAATTACTTATGCATGTAAATTTGTTATTAGTTTCCGGTGAATGTGGTATGAATCACCACTGTAATACCACCTGTGCTAACACTCACTATTGTTGGATTAAAGATTTGTCCAGATTGGTTTCTCACCAAATTTCAGCGCATGAGCACAAAAAAATATTTTTGCGATGGTTGCTTATTATATTTTAATAACGAAAGGCTGTTAATGCAGCATCAGAGAAACGACTGTAATCACGTATATACCACAACGCCTTCGACGCAGTTTCGACTTGATAAATACGGTAAACAAGTGCCTGAAAATATTTTAAAATTTGAAAATTTTGAGAGACAAATGAAAGTGCCATTTGTGGTATATGCTGATTTCGAATCTATTCTAAAACCGATGTATACCTGCGAACCAAACCCTGAGCGTTCTTATACAAACAGAACGTTTAGCCATGAACCATACTCTTTCGCATATTTCATAAAATGTTCTTTTGACAAATCCGTATCTAAATTTGTGTTATATCGAGGTGCTGATGCGGCAAAAGTTTTTGTATCGCGTATAGAGTCTGATTTAAGGGAGCTATATAACGAATATTTAAAAGATGTGGTCCCTATGGCTCCTCTCACGTCAGAGGAAGAAGATAATTTTCAGAATGCAACAGTCTGTGGTATATGCGAGAAACCATTCGAGGTAGTGGATACAAAAGTTAGAGATCATTGCCACATAACTGGTAAAATAAGGTTTGGTGCCGCACATTCTATCTGCAACTTAAATTATAAACTGCCAAAATTCGTACCTATTGTATTTCACAATATGAGTGGTTACGATAGCCACTTATTTATAAAAGAGCTTTGTGCTCATAGGGATAGAGTTGATGTAATACCACAAACCAAAGAAAAATATATATCGTTTACAAAACATTTGTATATGCATGATTACGTCAACCGTAGAGGGGAAACGAGAAAGAAATTTTTACAGTTAAGATTCATAGATAGTTTCAAGTTCTTGTCGACATCATTACAAAATTTGAGCGAACATTTACCTATTGATCAATTTGTAGAAACGAGAAATTTCTTTCCAGATAATGAAAAATTCAGTATAATGAAACGGAAAGGTATATTTCCATACAGTTTCGTGGATAACTTAAAGAAATTAAATAACCCAGATCTGCCTTCCAAAGAGGAATTTTATGACAACTTAAATGAAGAACACATAACTGATGAAGATTACGACAGAGCTAGGGAAGTGTGGAATTTGTTTGGGTGTAGAAATTTGGGTGATTATTCGGATCTATATTTAAAATCGGATGTATTACTGTTATGTGATATAATTGAAAATTTCCGTACAATTTGTTTGGATAAATATAAACTTGATCCTGCTCACTATTATACAGCTCCTGGATTATCATGGGATGCTATGTTGAAACTAACTCGGATAGAATTAGAATTGTTAACGGACATAGATATGATCAACTTTTTTAAAAAAGCAATTCGAGGTGGTATAAGTCAATGTTCAGAAAGGAAACATATTGCAAATAATATTTTTCTCCCTAACTATGATCCGGAAGAACCGACATCATTTATTACATATTTAGATGCTACAAACTTATATGGTCATAGCATGTCACAGGTTTTACCAACAGGTGGATTTATATGGTTGTCTGAAAATGAAATTATCAATTTAGATATTTCAAATTTATCAGATGAAAGTCCACATGGGTACGTTCTAGAGGTGGACGTTCATTATCCTCAAGAATTACATGATATGCATTCAGATCTTCCCTTTTTGGTGGAAAATATTATTCCACCTGAATCAAAATCAAAGATTTCAAAATTAATACCAAATTTGAATGACAAGAAAAAGTATACTGTTCATTATCGAAATTTGAAGCAGGCTATTAGTAATGGATTAATAGTAATGAAAACACACAGAGTACTCAAATTTGATCAGTCACCATGGCTAAAGAAATATATCGATTTAAACACAGAAATGAGAAATAAAGCTACAAGCAAATTTGAAAAGGATCAGTTTAAATTAATGAACAATGCAGTTTTCGGTAAAACCATGGAAAATATAGATAATAGAAGAGATATCAAGTTGGTTACTCACTGGGAAAGTATTAGAAGAACTATGGGTGCTAATGCACTAATAGCCCGTCCAAATTTTAAAACGTGTTCAATTTTTTCTGAGGATTTTGTTGCGATCCAAATGAGTAAATTAAAGGTACACTATAACAAACCAATTTACTTGGGTTTTTCTGTTTTGGAGTTGTCGAAGACGATTTTATATAATTTTTTCTACGATGTTATAAAAAAAAAATTTGGTGATAAAGCTTCCTTGCTTTACACAGATACTGATTCTTTAATTATCAAAATTTTTACGGATAATTTTTACGATTTTATCATACAAAACCCAGACAAATTCGACACTTCCAATTATGAAAAAGGAAATAAATTTAGTATTCCGAAAGGTCAATCAATTTTAGGGAGAATGAAAGATGAGTTTCCGGCGGACCCCATTATTAGTTTCTACGGTACCGGAGCAAAAGCTTATTACGTACAATCTGTGGGTAATGAACTAAAAAAAGCCAAAGGTGTAAAGAAATCTGTAATTAAAAAACAGTTAACAAAAGATGATTATAAGAAAATTGTCGAACAGGGCGGTTTAATATTCAGAAAAATGAACACATTTAGAAGCGATATGCATGATATTTATACAGAAATGAAAAATAAAGTCGCATTGTCTTATTATGACGACAAACGTTTTGTAATCCCCAACACCACAAAGACTTTACCATGGGGGCACAATGATATATCATTTTTTCAGAGTGAACCTGAGCAAAATTTAGAATGGTTAATTTCAGCCGTCAAAAGTGTCGAAAATGATAAGTGGAAAAGTAATTTGGACGCTTTACTCACAGCAATAGATGAGTTAGATCATTAAAAAAACAGTTCTTTAATATACTTAATATGGCATGCCTCAAAACTTCAAAAATATCTTACTGGAAAATTCATCCCAATATAACACACAAAAAAATATAATGTATTAATAATTATTATTGTACAAATTATTAGTAAGTAGAAAATTTTGAAAAGGGGGTGAGCACACATTTTTTCCATTAAGAAATTATAGGCTTATATGTATTGGTAAATTAATGCACACCTGATTTTAAATTATATGTAGATATTGTATTTATGTTATGATAATAAATAGAAAGAAATTTACTACTTTTTTCTACCACAAAAAAAGTTCAGTTAGAACATAGAAGTTGATACTATATGGTATTTTTAAAGTCTTCACTTCACATTTGGGGCTAATACAATCATTTTTTAAATTTTGCGGTATAGGCATGAATATTCTTCTAGCTCACATCAAAATGCTAAACAATTATTCGTCGTGTTGTTTTATGGGAAGGATTCTACCATAATATAGTAGTTGGTGTTGTTGAGATGCCGTTATAGTTTGCAAATTAATTCACAAATTGATGAGTAAGATGTCGCTTCAATCGGTTAAAGTTATTTCTTACTTTGTGGTATAAGTTCACCTCAACCAAATGGGAATAAAGAGTGGGGGAGGTAGTGGGGTTAACGCTTGGCGTCAATTTCTGATGTGAGTTCATTTGGACCAATGGAAACTAAGAGTGGGGGAGTAGTGGGGTTGAAGCTTGGCTTCCTTTAGTGGCGTGATATCATTTAAACCAATGAGGACTTAGAGTGGTCACCCCTCCTCTAATAGTGGTAAGAGTCGGAGGGGGCGAGAGTGGTGTAGTACTCGCTTGAGACGCTACTAACTTTCTTTTCTCCTTCAGCAGTCGTGTGCGGTGCAAGTGTTTTAAAATTGTTTGTGTTTGTTCAGTTTTATATCTGTAACTATTATCATGGTTGGTGAGTCAAAAAATCTTTTTAAAAAAGTGTCTGGTGCTAGCCGTAAACGCAAGATGCATGATCTATCTGCTACACCCAATGTAAATATTATATCTGATGTGCAGATATTACCTGGGGCATCATCCATGCAGATGGGTGATGCAAATAATGCTCAAGTTCTACCCGGGGTATCAGCCACCCAGGTGCCTGATACTGCGGTGTTAGAACGGTACCAAATAAATAGTGGTGTTGGCAGTAGTATTGAGCATACAAGCGCGGACGGACAACACCAGGCTCTATTACCCGTGAATTTTATTCATGATGAGGTGGCAATTCCAGTGCTACACATATCGCAAAGCGATTTCGGCTGCGAAAGCATTAATGCAGGATTAAGGTTTAACTTACCTTGCATTGATGATTTTGACGCCGATTTTCGAAGCCTTGTGCGTGACATTGCACTTGACCAGGCAGGTTCTACTTTAGAAACAGCAGCTTTAGCAGTAGACAATCCTACAGCTAAAGTTGAAAATTCTGTTTCTAAAGTAGAACTAAAGAATACTCAAAATGATATAAAATCCACGGCCCGCAAACTGATCAATATGTCTTCTGGCGCATCTCGACGGCCTTTATCGCCAATTTTAATTAATTCAAGTGATGATGACGACTTTGTACCTATGTGTAATACAAAGCCGCCATCATCTGCAAAGAAGAGCAGGGCCCCCATTTCAAACAGTAAAAAAGCTGTTCAAAAAAAAACAAATAATAAATGCATAGTAAAAAAACCCAAGAGAACTTATGTTACAGGTAGGATTTTAAAATCTTACCTGGAAGAAATGCGGGTACCTGCTCCTCTAAGCCCTATTGGTGACAAGGTCGAGTTAGAGTCATCTAACTTATCCTTACCCACTACTAGGGCGCATACTGCAAATAGCGCTGGCAACATTGCCTTAGAACAATCAGGTACATCACTTTATGTAGATAACAGTGCCAGTTGTTCCAAGACAGTGTTGCCATCATCGAAATTAAATGTGGCGATAAAGTCGGCGACAATAACAGAGCAAGAGATTGTGAATTCTGACTCCGATTCAGAATCACTTGCTCTGTCTCAAGTGGAGCACACTAATGTGATTGCAGGTTTCTTAAAATTAGTGGGCGACTTTGAGCATAAAAAAGAGCGGCTTGAGATGCTTATTCAAGAGGATGATCGCCAATACAATTTAATATCGAATATATGTAGTATTGGCGATAATCATATGGCGAAGTTGGAAAAGGCTGTTGAAGAGCAGAAAAAGATTCTAGAAGAACAAGAGCGTCTTCTAGAATCTCACAAACAACGCATGTTGTCTCACTCAGCTAAAAAAGATGAGCACTTCAAAAGCCTTAACCAACACCGCAAAGAATTGGATAAGCATCTCAAACAAATGAAACATATTCGACAGTTGTGCGGGGATGTATCAAAAAAAGATGGAATGAATAAACACACTTGCACCCCTTGACTTCTTTTATGAAATGTATATATTTGTAAAGTTTTAGATTTAAGATTAATTAGTCGTATATAGTTTTAATGGTTTAGAATATTTAATACTGTAATTGTATATATATGTATATATGAATGTATGAACTGTACAAAATATGTTTAAGTAGATTAAGTTAGTACAAATAGTAAAAATGTAAAAATGTAAAACATAGTATTAATTGTATTTAAAAAATAAAAATATAAAAAAATAATAAAACTTTCATTTAAAAGACAACAAAAAAAAGTGAAAAAAAATGAGAAAAAAATCTGGTGGAAAAAAAGTGAAAAAAAAATTATAATCAATAAAAAAAATCATAAAAAAAATTAAAAAAAAGAAAAAAAAAATATAATGTAGGAAAATATAAATAGAAAAAAAAAAGGTTGTTAGGTTAGGTTAGACTAATCTACGTTGGGCTAGGTTAGGTTAAATTAGGTTAGGTTAGGATAGGTTAGGTTAGGTTAGGTTAGGTTAAGTTAGGTTAGGATAGGTTAGGTTAGGTTAGGTTAGGTTAGGTTAGGTTTATATGCACAATAACAAGTAATAATGCGAGAGAAGCGAGACGTACTCACACATACCAGCGAGCTTCGCTCGCTGGTATGTGTGAGTACGGCTCGCTTCGCTCGCCTGACCCGGCCCGAGACGCACGCTTCGCCAAGCGAAGCGTGTGTCTTGGGCCGGGCTTTAGAATAGTTGCGCGCGCTCGGAGGAATTTTTGGCGCGGGGGGCGCGCTGACCCGGCCCAAGACGCACGCTTCGCGGCAATTGAGGCCGTTTCCTGGCACAAAAAATAAGAAACTGCGCATGCGCGAGCGCATGCGCAAAAGCACTCTCACGAAAAAAAAAAATACGTTTTCCCCACAACTGCGCATCCCCGAGCGCATGCGCAAAACCACTCTCATGAGAAAAAAAATTCGTTTATCCCACATTTTCACTGAAGTACTTTTTAACACAATTTTGTACCTCATGCATAAGTTTGTTATTTATATTTAATAATTTTTATAAAGTTAATGGTTTTACAATATTTTTCTATACAAATATATGTACATATTTTATTATAAGTTTATTATTTATATATTTAGATGATGTTAATATAGATATTTATATATTTAAAAAATAAAAAACTACATTTATTTTTTATGTAACATTTTATTATAATAAATCTTAACAATAAAAAAAATATTATCTAAACTATCTAAACTACATATAAAAATTATAAATTTTCATCATCTGATGTATCATCCTCCTGGTCCAATAAATTTTCATCATCTGTCTCATCCTCCTGATCCGATGATGTTGAATCTTCATGCCTATGAATAATTGGCACCGTCTCCACTGACCATGCTGATGGTGATGTTGGTCTGGAGTTGTTGCTATTTGACTCTCCATCTATCGACCATGTTGGAGATGATCTGTCCCACCATTCACTCCTGTCCGGGCCCTCTCCATCATACATCATGCCCCTTTCACCAAACCATGTTGGAGACGTTGCCCATTCGCTTCTATCTGGACCATCACCAACATACATCAGCTCCATTATTTCGCTGTCGGTTGATCCCGTTGGTGACATTGGTTCGGCGTCGGTGCTGGAGGAGATTGTGGTATCTTGAACAGCGTCCATGGTTTATCTCAAACGTTGGGAAGCAACTAAAGAAGAGGAGTAGAGGAGTTCATTATATACAAGTTATTTACCCCCACTCTAACATTGGCGCCACCTACCTATATACACTTTGCTATTAGCCTCTTAATATAACATATATATTTTTATTAATTAGAAAATAAATAATACACTTAATTTAAAATATGTTTTTATTAAAATATCCATTGCATCAACTACATACAATAAATATATATATATATATTTACAATCTCGTTAAAAATACTCTTAAATAATATTACACTTTAAACAATATTAATAACCATACCAACAATCACTACTTAAAATATTTACAATTAATCAGGCGATACATTTTCTTTCTTACTATTATTGCATATGTTGCAAACAACCAATGGTCTGATTTGAAATAGCGGATTTTGGCAACACTTACAATAATAGCGATGAACAATCAGACCTGTGGTGGTGTGAGAATCAGTATGAAGATGCTTCCCATCTGGCACTCTTAGGATGTAAGGTATGTAGCAACCCTCACATAAACGGTAAACTGTACCACTGATTGTTTTAATTGATACAAATGTCATTGTAGTGCAATACAATGCACTGAATGGCGCCAATCTTCGTGTATCAATATATTTTGTTCTGATTTCGGACTCAGTTGGTAAGTCAGCAACATCCGCTACAACTCCATGATCCACCTCATCATCCATATCCTCTTCTACGTTGTTTTCTACAATGACTTCTTCCTCGATGTCCACCACATCATCGTCGTTTTCTTCCTCACCCCACACATTGTTTTCGATGTCTTCACCAGCCAACCAATTTAGGAAATGCAGGTCTGCTACACCTCTTGGTACACCAGCCATTTTTCGATTTTTTTTTTTTTTTGTTAATTTAAATAGCGAATGTTTATCTCGTGCGTTGAAATTCAACTGATTTGGTCTCAGACCTCCTCCGCTTTTATATTATGTAGCCTGTGACGTCATTACAACGAAATGTCTGACGTCACCAACTTCTACTTAAACGAGATGAGGTCCCAGAGGAGTTTAGTTATTATTCAGCTTTGATACATACTAATTCGGTACTTTAAGCATTAATAACCTAAAATGTCATTTCCAAAAGTATGGAAGTCTAAACCAGTAATTGCAGTGTACCCATACAGCTACAATAATACAATAGTTTGTCATAATTGTTATATATCCTGGCCGAAAGAAGCTATTAATTCATGTACTGGATTGTGTAGTACATGTGTATTGGAGAATCCAGTGCAGATCAGAGAAACTCGGAGAAGCTGTTCAAGTGAAAACAACACACAAAAATGTCGGAAGTGCATGCAAGAAATGAGAACACACACGAACTTTGGAATCTACACAAACGTGTGTGAATTATGTAAACCAAACCAACATCCATTAAGACAACGGTGTCTGTCCTGTGATATATATTCCGATGACTGCTGGAACAATGTATGCAGCGAATGCAGATTCAATAGGGAATTGTGCGCAAAAGTTGGTCATTTGTATAGAGATCAGGCACATCATGATTCGAAGTGTTGGTGTGGAAGCTAAAATTCTAGGCTGAGCTAGGGATTCAACAGCCAACTACTCCAATTCTACAATCTAATTATTGTGTATTTATTGTAATGGTATTTATTTATTTTGTTGAATTTACAAGAATTTGTTTCTATTTTACAACTTTTAAAATAAAAGAATATAGTATTAGGGTAGTAAATAAAACATGCATTAATGGAATTATGTGTTTATTATTTGTTTCTTATACATAAATAAAAATATCTGTTTACTATAGCTATACATATGCTATTATTTTTTGTGTAAAATATAATAAAGTACAATTATTACACAATGGCACTTTTATCAATCCACGAGTTGTTTTCCTTGGATAATCCAAGCCATTTCACAAAAAACTTATTTCCTCTCTTCCTTAAAACCTTCTCTACTAGATACACATCAGGGTATTTAGTTTTTTGCAGCTCCATTTCGTAAAAACAACCCTTAATTGGTTGTCCATGCATATCTTCAAGCAGGTAAGTTGTGGGATTTGTTATGTTTACTTTTACAACTTTAAAAAGTTCTGTTGAAAAGTTAGCTGTATATCCTTTATCAAATACACTTTTGTACTTACTAATACGAACTACATCTCCAATACGAAATTTCGGCTTGAGAGCAATCTTTACGTGATTATATGAATTTAACTGTGTAGTCGATTTGACATCGGCCGGCTTCATGCCAATTGTGCGGTGTACCTTGTTATTGTACATTTCTGTAATGTTCGGTAGAATATCAAGCCATTTGTACTTGCCTTCAACTGAGAATTTTTTATACAACCAATTTTTTATTGTTCGTATTACTCGTTCTACAATTGCTGCTTTTTTCGTGCTGTAAGTGGAGTAATGGTTGATGTGATGTTGCCTCATTAATGTTGAAAAATAGCGGTTGTAGAACTCGGTACCATTGTCACTTTGTAAATTGTTGGGTGTGTAGTCTGCTTCCTGAAATATATTCTTCATTACCTTAGTAACTTCTTTACCAGTTTTATTTTTTATAGGTCGAGTCCACACAAACTTAGAATAGCAGTCAATCGCAATGAGGATATAACGATAGCCTTTATTGTCACGAGCATATGGTTGCATTTCGGCCAAGTCTATCTGCCATAAATCACCATACCCCTTAATTAGGGTTCTTCTTCTTCGGAAGTTTCGTCGGACATCTCTATGTAGTTCATTGACAACTTGTAGCTTTACATTATTTGCCATCGTAATAATTGATTTCTTTACTAATTAAACTCTATTGTGCTCTATATTTCTACTTCTTCCATTAACTCTGGTGGAAACGCTAGACCAATCGTCTTGTTTGGTTGGAATTTTGCAACAGTCTGCTCTAATTTATCAATCTTTTCAACCAAATTATTATTTTGTTTCATAAGCACAGCAGTTGAGCCAATAACCCCAGCTAATTGTTTGTGAGTATATGTACGCATCTGCTCCAACAAATTAGTACTAACTTCTGAAAGTTGTTTACCAATATATGTTCTCATCTGTTCCATTAGATCATCATCTCGTTTATTTAAAATTGTATTATTTTCTTCTTTATTTTTTGTTATATGCCCATTCACATACTTTTTCATAGCTTCAATAATTAAATCAGTTACTTCATTCATAGCTTTGTGGTTGTTCCTATGGTATTCACTGAGACGATTTTCAATATAATTACGCGTTACACCATCTTGCATATCTACGGGTTCTCCAATATTCTTTAAACGTTTATTCTGAATATCAAAATGTCTATCATTGGAAAGCTTGAAACCAATGCCCGGTGGCCCACGTAAAAGTATTGATTTACTAACAATTCTTCTGCGCCCGAATTTGTCAATGGTGTTTACAGTAGCCATTTCTAATTACATCTGTCACATTTCAGATAGCTATGTATATATTATAGATGCAGGGTTCGTGAAATGATTTTAATATACAATTTTTCTCATACACAAATTTTAATTAACATTACACCACTTCACATGAGTGATAGAAACATTTAAGCTGCCACACTATAGGTACTGCTTGGATGTGTGGCCGAAAAACTTTCAGTACACTATTTTTTCTTCTTTCAATTCTTGAATCAAATTCAGTATTTCATTACTAACGTTATTGTTACCGGCCATTTTTGAAGCCCATAATAAGCGGAGACGATCCACTAATTCTTTGGGCTTATTCCAATATACATAATCCACGCCTTTGTTGTTGTATAATTTATGAGTTGGTATCTGCGTTAATCCCAGACCACTTCTGGATCTCGTCATTATTGCTGAAGATACCAAAGGTTTTATAATTTTGCGAAATTTCTGTCGTTTTGTGGTGTTTAGGCCATTATTTATTTTATAATCCTTGAATGGCGCATTAGTCATTTTTAATATTTTCCCATATATCTGCTTATCTTCATCGTTAATAACTCCGCTCGGTGGATATCTTAGAAATATTAGATCATATAAATCAGCATTACCTGGATACACATCAAGTTTTTTACTACCGCGCGATAATGTAATATTTCCATTTGAAAAGTGTATTTCAGCATTACCCATTCGTAATTTTCCTGTATTGGGATCTACTCGTACACCGTATACAATATCATATCTAGAATCACCCGATTTTAAATTTTCCAAATGTTTCCTGACTATATCGGATACTTCTTCCGTATTACTAAGAAAAGATATTTCCGAAACTGGAGTGGTCAATACTGATGGTGGGGGTGTTTCCATAAACGATATTTGTGAAGTTTCATTTTCATCATCATCTCTACGTTTCTCAGGTGTTGCATTAAAAGTGCTACTTCTAGCACTCGCTTTTGAATGTATCCTCTGAGTCGATGACATTGACTGTACTGATTGCCCAAGTGGTTTTACCTCTGCCACTGAAGATATCACTTTTAGAGGTTTGGTTATAGGTTCATACATTTTTTCAAGTGTTAATTTGTTCTCCACATATCTACTCTTCATAGAGTTGAATTTCTTACGAACTGCATCTGTTGCCTCAACAAGTTGACGTTTCAAACTTATTTCACTGCCAGAATTGACTTGGGGTTTTTCATTGTTGACCATATTAATAATAAATAACACTAATAAATTTATTAGCGAAGTAACTCGGATGCTATCTATAGATCGATTGAAGCATTAATTAAACATCATGGATATATGAAGTTGTCAAGACCTTTCCGATATCGTCCCTCGTATACTTCTCTATCCTTATCAATCACTAGAAATCCATGCTTGTCTTTCCAACACTCTGCACACATTTCTTGAAACTGTTTAAATGATACATCGGGTGACACATGATCGGAAAATATATGATGTAGATTCATATCATCCTGCTTAAAGATAACTATGAAATTACTATTATCCCGTACAAGCTGCTTTGGAACACGTGAATATGTTTGAGCGAGATAAAAACAATCCACATTACTATGACGACCCATACTAAAATATGATTTTATAACACTCTGTTTCTCACATATCACATCATCAAATATGAAAATGGACTCCGGTTGGGCTTCAGATGGTTCCACTATTTGTGCATTATTATTAAAGGTATAAAACCCTAACCCTTTAATGGGTGCTAAAACGTTATGTAAATACTCATATTTTGGTTGATTCAATGATTTTGAGTATAGATATATATTTGCAAAACGTAGTCCAAGGGGGTGAAGGAGCAGAGATATCATTACATTTGTCTTTCCGCAATTTGATGGTCCGATTATGAGACCCCGAACCGTTGAGGGTAGTAACGGCCCATGACGCTTATTAGAATCACCTAACCCACATCCAACCTTTTCATCTAAATTATCTACGGGAAATTTTTCTTTCTGCTTCACAATGCGCATTGTACCGCGGTTGAGAACTATATAAATAGATGTATGTTTTACAGCCTTTATTTAAATGTTGTTCGCCACACAACCCACACGTCAAAATCATCACGAGAAGAAGACTGGTAGGGGTGTAGTTAATTCCCTTATAAATAAGTTACCATTTGAGCTACATTTGCCAGGTTACCAGTATTGTGGTCCCGGCACCAGATTACAAAAACGCATAGCGCGTGGTGATATAGGTATAAACCAACTTGATGCTGCATGTAAGCAACACGATATTGCATACATAGAGAATGATCTAGCAGCTCGACACAAAGCAGATTACCAACTTGAACAGGCTGCTTGGAAACGGGTTAAATCCAAAGACGCCGGTTTTGGAGAAAAAACTGCCGCCTGGTTAGTTACAAATATAATGAAAGGAAAACGGCATCTTGGTTTGGGTTGTAAATCAACAGGATCTCGCCTTTTAAAGAGAAAGGACATTAAGAAGAAGAAGAAGAAGAAGAATATTAAAAAGATAGCTTTCGGTGGTGGAATAGTTCGCAAGGTGCAAGAAGCATTACGAATAGCTGGTGGCAAACGAATTGTTGAAAAAAAATACCAAGAAAGCATTAGAAACTGCGCTTCAAGCTGCGCGACAGCACGTAAAGGTGGCAGGCGGAAAACGCAATATTCGCACACCTCGCATAATACCGATACCGAAAGTTGGTGGAATTCTACCTTTAATACCAATTTTTGCCGGATTATCAGCGTTAGGTGGTTTAGCTGGAAGTGCTGCAGGTATTGCTAGGGCAGTAAATGCTGTCAAAGCGAGCAGAGAACAACTGACTGAAGCAAATCGCCATAATAGACATATGGAGGCGATCGCTCTGGGAAAGAGTGGAAAAGGAATGTATTTGAGACCATATCGTAACGGATTAGGTCTTTACCTCAAACCACAAAATCCAAAAAACTATTAGACACCCTACCTCGAAGACCCCTCACCGATGTCGATCTTAATTATTATGTTAAGTATATGAAGATATCTTATTTTCGTGGTATATTTATGCGCGATAATCTACCTAATTCTGGACCACGTTATAATGAATCCGCAATCATTAATTTAGATAGTATTGATGGTCCTGGGACGCATTGGGTGGCATATAAGAAACGAGGTGGTTTAGTCAGTTACTTTGATAGTTTTGGTGATTTACCCCCACCTATAGAATTACTACGATATTTTCATAGTGGTTCAGAGACATCTGAAAAAATCTACTATAATTATGAACGTCAGCAAAATTTTAATACAGTGTGGTGCGGTCATTTGTGCTTAAAGTTTCTTTCTTCAAGAACATAACCCCAATACAATTGAGATGGCATCAAGCACACCAACAATGGATCGAGAAAACATTAAAAGAATGGGTCATTCACTAATTGCATTCTCTAGATTACGCAGTCTGACGAAGATGAGTCAACAACAACTCGCAAATATGCCTAAAGAAGTAATGATTGCATGTGCTCCAAATGAAATTGCATTAGTATGGGATAAACTACCCACACATCTCCAAAATGATATCGATGTTTTAAAATATCAGTATTGTTTAGAACATTACTCCCATGATTATGAACCCAATGTTGACGTTAATGATGGCGCAGCACCTCGGAGGATATTTTGCTGCTACTGCAAATTAAATGATGTAAATGTTACAACTAATAATGACGTGAACATATCGCCATCACCCCCAAAGAAGGCAAGATTACAGCATTATTGTTGCAAGATACAATAAAGCGACATATCACTCTCTAAATACATCAGTCATGTCGAACACTTTCACTTTATCAAGTCGCTCGAGCGTGCTTAGTACAGACTTTTATCCACCCATTCATTTGGACACGAGTAGTCGTTTTGGGTTGGGTTTAATAGGATTCTATTCTTACAATTCTATATTTAATGTGGACGAAAGTAATAACAGTTTTTGTTATAAAATTAATGCTAAGGCTGTACGCATTACAATTCATATACCTCTAGGAGTGTATGAAATTGATGAAATCCATCTGGCATTATTGAAAGCCATGAATATTGATGAAAAGGATTATACGAAAATATTTTCGTTACGAGCAAACAACAATACATTAAAATGTGAGATTTGGTCAAAGTATGAAATAGACTTTACGCAACCAAACTCAATCGGTAGTCTGTTGGGATTCGAAGCAGTACATTTACACCCAAACAAAACATATGAATCAACACTACCAGTTGATATTATGAAAGTGAGAATGATACGTGTAGATTGCAGCATAACTTCTGGAGCCTATCTGAATGCTGATGAATCACATACTCTCTTTGAGTTTGATATAGACGTTGAGCCGGGCTACAAACTTACTAGAGAACCTGCTAATATCATATATTTACCTGTTAGACCCGAAGGACGTCAGTTTATCGACAACATTACTCTACGCATATTGGACGACAGTGGTAATTTAATAAATTTTCGGGGTGAAAAAATTATTGTAAAACTAGAATTGAAGAAATTTTAACACTGCTAACTAAATGGGCTTCATATATAATCAACAGCGGCAGATAAATCATCAATATAATATATTCAATGATAAAAGGAAGAGTGGGCATAAAAACCGATTCATTCAAAGTGTACACCTTAAACAGTTAAGACATAGACTATCTGCTAAGGATCGTGCCTTTCTCCAATCTATTGGATTAAAACTTCGAAAAAATTGACAATAACAATGGTGGCTATTGCAACTAGTGAAAAACTCGAGGTGTTTGACGAACCTGTGTTAGATCATTCACTCGTCAGTCTTCATGAGCATACATATAAACCGTATGGCTCCCCATATTACAGGAATTCAGATGAAATACGCATTCCAATTAATTTTCAAGACCTTATACTCGACATTGCTGATAGTTACATATATATAGAGGGGAAATTTACACCAAATGAAGCCAACAAACGGTGCTACCTATCCAATAATGCACTAGCATTTTTATTCGAAGAGATACGTTTGGAAATGGGCGGCGAACAAGTGGCTGTAGTTCGAAAGCCTGGTATTACCACCACAATGAAAGCAATGGTGTCATATGGGCAAACACATGCGCGATCACTACTAGCATCAGGTTGGGGTCTTACACAACAAAAACAGGATATTTTAGATACTGCCAGCCATATATTTAGTGGTAAGCTACCCCTTAAGTATGTTATGGGTTTTGCTGAAGATTACACCAAAGGCATTTTGAATGCGAAGCAGGAACTAATTTTGATAATAGCTCGCACCTTTAAAAACTCATACATCGGAGAGGTTGATGCTGAATTGGAAATTAATAAAATTGAGTGGAAGATAAGGCATATTGTACCCGAGGATCGACAAAAGCTTAAACTACTGAATCGAATTAATAAAAGTGGTTACAATGCTAAAGTTAAAATGGCCTACCGTATGTGGGATCTTTTTGAGTTACCTACATTGCGTGATACAGCCTCAGACATATGGGCTGTTAAAACCACTAGCAGTCTCGAACGACCCCGCTACATCATTATAGGTTTCCAAAATAATGATTGCTCCAACGATAGAACAAAGGATATCACACAGTTTATCCATGCAGATGTTAACAATATTCGCCTGTATTTAAACTCTGAAGTATTTCCATATGAGCGTTGGAATTTGGATTTCGATAAGAAGCTCGATTCTGCAGCCTACTATGCGTATGAAAACTTCCAACGTAGTTATTATGACAGAGATATGAGTGAACCAATGATGGATCTTGGAGAATTCCGAAAAAATCCATTGTTTGTCCTTGACTGCTCCCACCAACCAGATGCAATGAAATCATCCACTGTTGATATTAAAATTGAATTTGAAACACGCAAGACGAAGTTCCCCGAACAAACTCGAGTATATGCCCTCATCCTTCATGATGCTTATTTAAGCTACAATGCCTTAGATGGCTCAGTTCAGAGTGGTTTAGTTGGCGCTAAGTGAAAAACTATTATGATCTCGTTAATGAATGAAGCTCCTATTTTAATAGTTGACATGCAAGGTTTTCAGTATAAGAATAATAAGTTTATATTAAAAGAATTGGCAGCTGTGTGTTGTAACACTAAACAACAAGCACATTACTTTTTCAAACCGCCACATCCATTTTCGTTACTAACGCAGGGTGAAAAAAAGACAATATCGATGGCTGGAGAAAAATTATCATGGTGGTATAAGGTGGAGCGATGGAAATATTCAATTGTCAAAATTGCTAATGATACTACAACGGCTTTGCAAAAAATGTAGTTAATAGCTATGAACACCATGTATTACCACAGGACGTTATAATCGTATGTAAAGGCAAGATGAAGAAGAATTTCCTATTATCGTATTTAGGTTGGAATAAAGTTATAGATTTGGATGAATATTTTCCCTCTCTACCAAGCATTAAATCAAGAAATATTCCAGGATGTTTGGAGCATTTTCTATATAATGATAGTCATTGTGCTCTAGCAAATGTTCACTTTATTAATAAATGTATTGCTCATGTAGATATAAAATTGCAACAAATGTGTTCATTTATTTGACAGTGAAATTACTGATTTATATATTTAGTAATGCGGCCATATAGACCACAAAACATACGTAGTGTATCATTATACGTTTCATTAATGTAATTTTATGTATTAACCTGAAACTGAAATAAAAAATATATAAAATGTATTTCAGATTTTTATTGTTCGCTAATAATACACATTTTAGAGTGGACATGTCAAATAAGTTATATATTTAGATCAATTTAACCATCTGAATATTCAGCATCATCTTCTTCATCATCGGATTGATCGAAATCGTACTTTTTAATAATTTCCTTAGGTAAATATTTTTCTATTTCATACAGAAAACGTTTTAAATCCTTTTGAATCATTTGCTCACAAAACTCTTCTAAATTTAAAATACCACAGCTATATTTGTTACACATGTTTGAACCAGTATTATATTTTTCAGAATCCTCCATAAGGCGCTGAACTTCATCCTCATCATAACAATAATTTAGATCATAATTTGCGGCATGCAGTGATTCCATGCTTAGATCATATAATTGAGAAGATAGTCTTTTAATGGCGGAACCAATATCTTCAGCTTTTATCCATCCTTGAGCTGAATAATGCATCCACATATTCACTGCTTCTCTAGAAATTAAAGAAGTCACATAAAATAGGCAAAAAATAAATCCTTTAATTTACTTACATGGATGATGATTGGTGGTTAGGCAGATTCAAAAATAAAGTTTATCTACTGCTATCATCTATTTGTTAGCTAGTAAGTGATCTAAAAATATTATATTTTATAATACTCATAGCATTCGTTCAATATATTCCATTTATTATCTAGTGAATAATTAAAACTAAAATACTATTGTAATTAATTATTACATTCTGATTAAGAATTAAATATCGAATTTTATTGAAGCACTAGATTTTGCACCAGGATAAGCTGGGGGGCGTTGACCCAAATATGTCAATGTATATCTACTACCTGATGAATTTATTTTATCGATAATATCCACACTTATAATTTCTGCAACCCGCTTTGGTAAAAATGATTTAAAAGTAGTAATTGTACTTTCCTCAAACAAATTTACTAAGATTGATTTTCCAAACCGCGTTTTGAGCATAGATATTTTTCTTATAATATATGGTTTATTTATAACTAAAGAACAAATAGGTTTTTGTTCTAAAACTTGTGTATCTTGATTAATAAGTTCATTAAGTGTTACTAAGTCGATCTCGGAAACTGCCATGCTTAAAATGGAGTTATACAATGAAAGAATTGCAATGAAGTAATATAAAATATTGCTCACTTGAATAATTGAGATCACTGTATAATGTTCACTTGTTGGTGGTAGGTGAATCACGTATATTATGATTTTCTTGATACCACTCCATCCTCTATATAACTGTAGAATTGCCCCCACCACACCAGTACTTAGAGTTAACACGTCACATCATTATACCCCCACCCATCCTATTACTACATACACTTACCTCTCGAGGTCAAGTGGTATGACGTCACTCAAGGTCATGCTGTGACGTCATAGAAAATGGTGGGGACGGCGTAAGTGTTACGTCATCCAAAGGTCACGCTGTGACGTCATATAAAGTGGTGGGGGGAGGCGTAGAACCGGCATAAGACCCCTACTACCTTCTTAAATTATTTTCAAAAACGCACCAGCAAATTAACAGATATAAAATAATTGCTACTCATATTACACTATTACACAACTCAATTCAACACGATAACCTTCTTAAAATATTTTCAGAAACGCGCCAGCAATTAAACAGATATTAAATAATTATTATTTATCTTATAATATTATACTTACAATATATCAGCACTGCTAAAATGATTCGGTAACAAAATTAAGTGCGGCTCTGAAGTATCACAGAATATAAGTGAAACTTCGCCTCGGTCGCGTGCCAGCAAAAACAACAATCATCGTTGTCGCTTTAATATGTGGTGTAAAAGACGGAAGATGTTATGTGTTATACATTCCCCCCCCCCATATGTCGCGTATCGCTCCGCACGTCCCGTCACAATATAGGTTTCGCTGACTATATTAATTAGCACTGATTATCTCAAAACAATACTTGTACTTGCCTTAAGCTTCTCAGTGAAATTTAATTCTGCTGAAAAAGTTGTTATTAATGCATAAATCTATAACATTATTATAGGAATCCAATGGTTTATCTTCTGCCTTAAGTGGACTCTTCGGATATCGTCAAAAATAAGATATATAGATATATCAGCAATGTAATTTGGTGTCGGTAGAGGTTCGGGTCTCGACGTTCCATGACTAACATGGTTACTTTTTTTCGAATGTTTTGATTCACAAACGTTCAATATACTACCCTCAGGAGGCACTTTTTTGAAAACATGTCCATTTTTTTTATTTAATTCGAAAATCATCCAAAATCACGTTATATTCGAATTTTTTTTTTGATACTTTTTCTGAAAATATCAAAAATCGGCTTCCTAAAGGCCGTCCTTTGAACATTGTTCTATTAAGAAAAAATTTCTTAATTCATTTATTTGCATAGTTTGCCTTCCATTCATCGAGAGCTTAACGCTCTCAAATGGATAATTTTTCAAGGTGGGCAGTTCTCTTAATAATTTTGTCGAAAGAATTCTTAACCACCTTCTTAACACGAGTCAAATTCAGATCAACAAGAGAATTTTTGTTTTATAATTTTGTTGCGTTGATTCTCGCATTTACCCCGCTTTGTAATACACATGCTATATAATGTATTTGTAAGTTTACTTATTCTATACCTATTCATTGAATCCTACATATTTGGAAGTTTAAATACGTTCTTTATTATTTAAGACTTGCATGCTTATTAAGCAAGTAATCTATCTGTCCCATAAAGACTCTTAAACATAGGAATATATGTTTAGTGGTTATATCTTGGAGATTGTATTTGCATATTAAGCATAGAGAGTTTGCATACTGAATGAATCTTTAAATAGATGTGAGAAAGGCTAT
Source organism: Rhamnusium bicolor (assembly GCA_029963845.1). Lineage (NCBI taxonomy): Eukaryota > Metazoa > Arthropoda > Insecta > Coleoptera > Cerambycidae > Rhamnusium > Rhamnusium bicolor. The sequence goes on along the minus strand of JANEYF010001443.1, from coordinate 109,005 downwards.
ACACATTCATATAGGTAGTTCAAATCCTAAGTACGAGTATACTTCACCGGGATTACATTATTTTTTCATCTCAAAATTTATTATGCTGTGCCGTAGAGAATATTTTAATGATTTTTTTATAGAACAACTGCGCTTAGAAAGGGTATCAAATTATTAAAATTTCATTATGATTAGACAACGATACTATTATAAAAACCAATGAAAATTTGGAAAGAGATATCGAAATGGGATCTTCACCACTGGAATTCTCTTAAAAAACGAGGTGAAGGATGTGCAATCCATTTTGCTCTATCTGTTTCAGAAATAGCCTTGATACAAGCAATTTGGGATAAACTGTAAAGGGCGTTCCGCATAAGTGGGTCACTGGATTTCCTGTCTTCATTGCTGAGCTTGGAAAAACAATCAAAATTTAATCCTGTAGCATTTTTTGATAGGAATCCGATTCTGTATAGATATTATGTGAAGGTGTAAACGTCAAATACACAATAGTAAAAAAAATGACTGAAAATTTTGCACCCTGAACCGGAAATGACAACTCTAAAAGTGTGTAACAACACTCGAAAATAGGCGTCATCTCGAGTTTACCAATGTGAAATAATGGATACGTATCGCCGCCAGCTTTCGAGTTATTCGCAATATAACCTAATTTTTAGAGTAAAGAGTATGGCATAACTCAGTGATGTTGTAACATCTGGTGATTCGCGTGGTTCGTTCGTCTTACTTGATGGTACTGGGGGTGGGTTATCCTTTGTGATCTGGTACTACACTATCACCATCCTTGGATCGATCACGCCCCGGAAACCTTTGTGTTCATTTAAAATAAATGCATATGGATAGGTGAAAACTGGTCTGTCAAAAAGAGAAAAAAAAAAGAAAGTGTAGGTCCATGCTTTTACTTTAAAAAAAAATTAGGGATTCTGTTCAATGCAAGATTTGCACTATACTGTGTGGACTAAAAAATGCACCTTTTAGGACAACTTACACTGAGAAAAACAATTGAATAACAACCACCGGTTGTTATAATGTAATTTATTTTTAGGCGTAGTATCTAAAATTGTACATTTTGGTTTCCCTCGTAGCCAAACAGACATCATTTCATTTGTATGTCTATATGTAAAATGAAAATAGTAACAATTCGTGTAGGTATACAAACAAATTCCCTTTAAATTAATTCGTTACAGTTTTTCAAGTGACAGCCTAATCACCCTGATATGGAACGTGCGATAATGTATTCCTTTTTTAAATTTGTAGCAGCATTTGCAAATTTCCAGTTTGAAAGCAAAAATTGACACCGTATTAGCATTTTAAATCCCGCTACAAATGGCATAAATTACTGTACCTGTTACCATTAAAACACTGGCCAGTAGATAATGAAGTTGTCATTCATACATATCCCATTTAGAATAATTTGGCCTTTTACAAATACAAATTGGCCAGCACTTTTCATTAAAAATTAATAAAAATCATTGAACGATCGTACTGTATTTTGTTTTCATAGAGATAAAATGGCAGATCAATTACTGATTGGTGTCATTTACAAATTCAAATTAAATATAGGAACACAAAATGCAAAGAGGCATCCGTTATTCATTTTTTCTTTTCTAGAGTTATATGAAGTAGAAATATTTATGAAAATTTCATCTGAGATCATTCTTTTTTTAAATAAAGAAAATTCAAATTAAACTTGAGCTGACTATATATATCTGTCACCGTCGCGTCGAGCGTTAGATCAAAAATAGGTTGTTGCAATTTGTATACCTATCAATATGAGAACGAAAAATTCTGGCTGTATACTAATAAAGGGTTCACATTCTTCATATAATAAAGAATACTGTCACATGTTTGCTATCCACACAAACACCCCACACCGTGGATTCGTTGATTGAAAGTCCAGGTAACACTTACTCACTACTTTATTAACTAATTAATTAGTAATTAACAACAATTTATTAATAACTGTTTTAACTATAATCACAATTAAACACTTATTAGACTCTATATTATTTCATCTTCACTCGTTCACTTTCTACTTAAGACTTACTCTCAGCCCACCATGCACTTTATTTATACATCCATTTACACTGTCTAGAACATTCCTGAACATTTTTGTACAATTCGAGTCCCACATCTTTTCAGTCCCAGTGGCGTAACAATATGCTGATATCTAGAGAACAAAATTCTTTGTGTTACCTAAGGCTGTCCAATAACTTGAATTTAAACATTTTAAAACAGTCATTAAACGCTTCTTACCGAATAATGCATTTTACGATTTTAATGAATTCATGTCAACTGATTTTTCTCATATAATGTGATTGTCAATCTTTATATTAATTTATTTTGTGTATTTTATTGTATGTTTTTATACATAAGTGTTGTTTGTCTCCAATTAGTAATAATGTTGTCTATATTTTGTATATATCTGACCTGTCAAAACACATTTGTGTATTTATGACCAATAAAAATCTATCTACATATCTATCTATTTATAAGGAATAACAATATTTGTAAAACACAGTTTCGATTTTATTGATTCTTATTAGTACAAGTTAAGTGAGTCTAATTATAAAAAGGTGTTCCTGCAGTTAGGGTTGCCAAGTATTTGAATTTGTAAACGGGACGTTTCCCATTTCTAAGGTTGAGTTAAAAAATTCATTTTGTATAAATTAGATGAAAAATAAAAATACGAAATGTATATTTGAAACAAGAAACAAAAACTGAATTGGAAAAGCAAACAAAAAACAGAATTGGAAAAATAAAAAACTAACATATAAAGGAAAACACAAAATATAATATCCTTAATAACTAAAACAACATTAGTATGACCACGATCTCCGCGACCAAAACCTTCGCAGTAATAACAGAGAGAGAGTAAATGTTCTCTCTTATTATTACATGTTTGCTATCCACTCAACACGTCAAATCGTAGAATCGGTGATTGAAAGTCCAGGTAATGCACTTACTCACTACTTTATATTAACTAATTAATAATTAACAACAATAACTTACGAAGGGCTTAATTCACAATTAAACAAGAAATCGCTACTTAAATCACTGTCTTACTTCTTCTTTCCTCGTACTATTCCAAATTAACAGTGATCTCCTGGCCCATTGGGTGCCTTATACTGGTATATTATCCATCTATTTACGGTCTGGAACATTCTAGTTCTTTGTAAATTTAAATTTTAATACTTGCAGCGCCATCTCGGGACACACCTAAGAACCAATACTCTATACAGTCTAGTCCACATCCGTATGGCGGCGTAACATTAGTTTAGCCCACGTGAATTCAAATAGCCCAAGTAAATTTTCCTGTCTGTTGTTTTTTTTACTTGCACGTTGCACAGTCTTTGACATTGGATGACAAATTAACGTAAAAGTAGGACACAGGATAAAATTTTTCAACGTAGAATTGTCATTGAAGAAGGTTGCTTTGGCAACCTTATCCTGTAGGTACATCTTTACAGGTGGTTTACGAGGCAACGATATCTCGATATAGCTTACTGATGCAATCTAAGAGAGAATTATGTATCGACACGCATATCTTAAAATTTTATGAAACTTCGACAACTATCGCTATTGCTTCTGCTTCTTTGTGACTTCGGCTCTAAATTAGAATAAGATTATCAATAATTATAATAATACATGCTTAGTATATATCTATCTATCTATAATTAATGACTTGATGAGAGAACAAATGTTTTTAGTTGTCAGCAATCGTAATATAAAAAATCTCTGTTGTCAGTAATACTCGTGTCACGTGATATATTATCTAATGAAATTCGATATTTCCCTCTGTTGATTAGTTAGTTAGAATTTCTCAATTTTACAAGCACTTCACTTCTCTAAAGCCGGCTTTAGAGAACAGTATTGTTTCCAATAAACATTTGACGTTATAATTTGGTCACGCGACCAAATTACAACTCAAAATGTTTATTGGGCAGGCACCATTAAATCCGGCTTCAGAAAACGACGTCGTGTTCAATGAAATTAGATATTCCCTACTCTGTTAATTAGAAAAGTTAAAATTTCCAAACTTAACAAGCACACTCGCAGTATTTGTAACATAACCTTTATATGCCTGTGACTAAAAAGTAATAAATTATTACTTTACATTATTACTAATAATGGGCAAAAAAAACAATAAAACGGACTAAAATAAGATGGTGGGGGAATGTTACCAGCATCCATACGTCAACGTGGTTCTCTGAAGCTACTTTAAAGTAGTTCAATCAGCGGTTTTTATTTCCCTTCTATGAGGTTTATGTTCTGTGGGTGACATTTACACCGATTTGCACAAGGTGTTTGTATTAGCTAGTTCCAGGGCGCTTCTTTTCATGAAAAAATAAATATGGAAAATGCAATAACAGATTTGGAAACTTTTTCAAAAGTGTGTCGGATTTGTCTTAGAGTTGATTCAAATATGCAGAAAATATTCGATTCTTCCATAATGTTAATCTTAAGACAGTGTGCATCGATACAGGTAAAAAGAGTGTTTTTTTTTTTTAATGCCAATTTTATAAGTTCTGACCTATGGCCGGTCATATCTTGCTTCGATTTTGTTATTAGAAACTTTGCTTTGTAAGTAAAAATTAAAAACTTAATTCAAAGAATTTTTAAAGATCGAATTACAAGCTCAAGGTGCCTACGATTTTGAACTAAGTTTAAAATCCAAAGGTACCTAGTAATAAACAATATTGATATAATTTATATCATAGTAGACCATTTTTCCATTTGTAGATTGAACCCCAAGAAGGATTTCCTAGTCTGATATGCAGAAACTGCATAAATAGAATGCATGAAGCGTATTCTTTTAGGCGACTGTGTGAAACTAATGATATTATTCTTAAAGAAATTTATGAAAAGCTTAAAAAAATGTGATACCTTTGAACATTTATCAGATAGTGATAAGGCTGACAACTTATTATATGGACCTGAAAATCATTTTAGTGATGAAGATAATTCTAGCATAGAAGGAAAATTGTCTAGTCATCAAGATATAAAATTAGAAGATAGCAATATTGCAGATACATTGTCAGAAATAGAGAATATAGACAATACAGGTGCTCATTGCAAAATATTTTTAATATTGTCTATACTTAGAGCGAGTTTTCAGGTCCAACGGAATCGGAAGAAAGCGATAAATGTGGAATTTGTGGTTCAGTAATAGAAAACTTGTCACTTAATGATCATCTAAATGCTTATCATCCATCTGATGATGATCATTATTGTTGCATATGCAACAAACATTTTAGTGAAATAAAACGCTTAAAGAGTCATATAAGAATACACAGGTATGTTGTTTTTAGGTTATTTTGATTTTTTTTATATTAATAAAATGAAGTTTTTATACACCCAATGTACTTTTACCTAGTGCAGTCAATAAAATTAATTTGCAAACATCAGTTTCTGATTTTTGACCAAATTTGCTATATTACTTGATTTTGTAGGAAAACAACATTTTATAATAAACTACTTAGCACTACACCTTTAATACTTCTTTAACATGCGTTACTAACGTTAGTGAACAAAATCTAGATTGTCATTTGCTGATTTTTCCTATGATACAAAAATTAAAGTATTTATTAGTTTGTCCTTTTTGAAAAATTAATCTAAACATTGGAAATTATCTTTTACAGTTTAAAAAAGCAATTTGAATGTACAACATGTGGAAAATGGTTTTATAGGGCCAACGACTTAAAGATTCATATTAGACTTCACACTGGAGAGAAACCTTTAAAATGTACTGTGTGTTCAAAAGCATTTTCTGATCCAAGAGGGTTACTTAGTCATATGAAAACACATACAGGTATATATGGACGGTAATTACCAAAGTATCCTAATGCCATTAGCTAATTCATGGTTAACGTTATTTATTTTTGTAAATATGTTCACTTCTAATACATTTGTAATTGAAAAAATGCTTAAAATAGGGCTTTTCATATGGATAATCTGTAGTGCATGGGTAAAGTCAGACAAATGACATTAACGACAACAAGTCTAAACCCTGCTCTATCAGTATAAAGCAGTTTGTCCATCTCTGTCTCACGCTAGCGATATTTCTTCTCTCTGCATAGTCAGGTGCCAGGCTAGGATCGTAGAGTAGTAGTTATATTTTTTTGTATGTTCAGATCAATAGAGAATTTCTCAATCTTTCTTTCCTTTATCTATCCATGTGGCACAATTTTCACAAGATTAGATACTGTTTATCTAATCGTCACGTGTAAGCTTTAATAAATTTTTTCATCATCATTTTTCTGACATTACCCACAATGCATTGACAATTTTCCACTTGTGTGTTAGACTAGTCAAATCCCCAAAATTTTTAGGCATCGTTCGGGACTACAATTTTTTTGCTTCTCTTGATACTTTTCAATGAGAGCATTGAGTTAACAAAAGTCGAATTAAATTTCTTGTCAGCTTCAGCTATGATGGAAAATGGCTGACACACTGTTCACTAAAATTTCTGTTACTAGAAAACTACTTGATAGATTTGTAATTTGTAATCTTTTTTTTTTATAAGGTTTGTAAATAAAACTAAAAAGTTTCCTATGAGGTTTTTATGACAAATTAAAAAAATAAGACTACCATATTAAAAAATATATGATTTTTTTCTGCCTTTACATTCCCCTAAAATAATAAAAATGTTATAAATCAGGTCATGAATATAATTCTCGGTATTTTGTTTTTAGGGGTAAAGCCATATCAGTGCAAAATCTGCAATAAAACTTTTGCACATTCCTTCACTCTTAATACGCATATGAGGACACACACCGCTGAAAGGCCTTTTGTATGTACCCATTGTGGCAAAACTTTTGTCTATGCTCATAACGTAATAATTCACACACGTCAACACACTGGAGAAAGACCATACAAATGCAGTGAGTGTCCGAATGATTTTCGTTCCAGTTCAACTCTTAAGGCACATATGTTAACCCACACTGGAGATAAAAGGTATTATGATAGTAAAACTTTTGATATAACATCGACGGCTCCTCATCGAGTGCTGCAGAGCTGCACTGTAGCGCTCCCATGAAAATATTCATAACTGAACTGAAGTTCCTATTATTTTTCTATAAATAATGAAACATAAAATGTCTATTAATGTGAATTTACAAATGGGATTTATTTAATTTTTGTAAATGTTCTGTTGGGAAGCACTGCAACACTTCCGAGGCGGTTCCTTGGGAGACACCTCGAGAGCTACTAGTGATATTTTATGTTTAAGGATTAGGAGTAATTTATTGCTTAGATTAACTTCATAAAAGTAATTTTTTTAGATTTGTTTGCAGTACTTGTGGAAAAAAGGTTTCTAGATCTGGAGATCTTACTATTCATATGAGGTCACATACTGGAGAAAGACCATATGCTTGTACGATATGTCCTAAACGTTATAAAATGTCATCACATCTTAACAGCCATATGAAATCACATACAGGTAAGATTTTGCAGTGGCAAAGGGTAAAAATTAAACTTTTCTGCCTTGCCAGTGTTGGCTGGAAATTCAACATTTTCTATGCACCACATTCAGTAATAAATATTCCTAAGATGCCAATGATCTTATTTCACATATTTATATTTTTAGGAGAGAAAGATCACTTATGTGGAATATGTGACAGGGCATTTTCTGATAAAAAATTGTTGACGGCTCATATGCAAGTACACAATGGCATGAAACCTTATTCATGTTCAATTTGTAATAAAGGTTTCTCCTATTATAGTTCCCTATCAGCTCATAAAAAAATACATTTGAAAGAAAAAAATAAACTGGATAATGAGGAAACTACGTAATATTTAGGTAACCTAATATCTAAATATGAACTGAAATAAATGATTGTTATTGTTTTTAAGGAATTGTGTTTTATTTCACAGCTAATAAAGATGCAAGCTTTATCATTAAAGACCGCAAATCAGATAGTCATTCCAGTTACGGACTTACGTACAACTAAAAAATGAGAATAAACATTGTGAAATGCAATGGTACGTGGTTTTTTTTGGGAATTAATTCTTAACCTCCTCTCGTTACTTTATTGTGTATTGCTAATTCCTTGCAACATACAATATATTTATGTACTTGTATAATTAATTGACATTGAAGAAACAAAAAACTATATTTTAAATGTGGGTACCATCTTATACAAATGTACGCTGTATTGTCATTTTTTATACGTAGACGATTAGTACTTAATTACAGAACAAATCTATAATAAATTTTCCTTAATTAAACTCGTATGAATTACCTAAAAGTAAATAAGAAGGCGCTAAATTAAATTTAGGTTCTGTACGATGGTATATGGCTAGAGGATAACATATTTACTTCCAGTTTATCTTTGTATCCAACTGCAAGAAGCTCTTCCCAAGAGCGTTAGGTAAACTCGCCATGTGACAGTCTCTGTTATTTTTGGCATATTTTTACGAGTCGATTTAACAGTGCCACAAACATTTGTTTTCATTTTGTGTAATGTATCAAGTAAATTAGGGCTTTGACACCAATTATCAATATAAAACATATGGCCCTTTTCTACAAAAGTTCATCACAACAATGCCTGATTTGCGAATGTCATATATGTCAGTAAAATCTTTGATATCACTTGTGGCCCCTGTGTATATTATAAAATCTAAAATATACCCTGTATCACAGTAGCACAACAAAAAGAATTTTAGACCAAATCTATGGCATTTAGGTGGGATGTATTGTCTAAAAAATACTCGGCCCTGAAAAATCATCAAACTCTCATTTATACATAGCTTCTCATTTGGCACAAATGCGAGAAAATTCTGGAACACCCTTGCGAGATAAAAATCAAAATATTTATTTGTCTCATCAGCTATTACTTTCATTAGATCGGGTGTAAAAGAATATTCAAAAAAAATCAAGTGCTGAAGTACCTTGATTTTACAACCTGAACTGAATTCGTCACTTCCGCTTCATCTATCCAAAATACAATTTTGTATATTGTTGATTGTTTCATCTTCACCTTGCTAAGAAACAACATAAAAAATTACGTGTTTCGGAAACATCGCCCAAATAGTAAACAATTACCTTTTCTATTTCAGATGAATCGTCGTTTGAGCACAGTTGCTCGTATTCAACGTCACTGTTATCACCTCGTATTAGAATATCTTCTAGTTCTTTATCTGTTAAATACCTTTTTGACATAACAAACTAAAAATGTAACCTTAAATTGCAAAAAACAGCCGATATGGTTCAAAAGGTGTGTACCTACTACTAGCATACTGCGAAGTGACTAAACAAGATTAGATGTATTCGCCGTTATAGCACGATTGCAATCGGCCGACTCCCTTCCATAGACATGAATCATACACTGTGCGAGTAAATCTGGCTAGAGCAGTCAGATCCTATTTAATTTTGAGCCGCAAGTTATCTTGTCTGGATCAGTTAACCCGTTGACGAATATATTCGTCTTGAGCAGTGAAAAGGTTAAAATATAATATTTAAGTGGTTTTCTAATAAGATGACTAAAAAAAATGACAATAAGTCACTTGGAGAAGTATAAAAAACTTTTTAAACAAATTTATTATGTAATAAATTGTTTTTTCTTGATCCTTAAAGAAATTATTTAAGGTTTAATCCTCCACCCCCAAACCAAAATTCTTGGTACACCACTGAATGTGTATACTAAGAAATATATATTTAAATTGAGAGATAAGTTTTTCCAAGGTGATTCCTTGAATCATTTGTATTTGATCTTGATCACTCCTAAAGTTTCTAAATATATCATGTGTTAGAAATACTGGTTAATTTATTATATGATTTACTATCAAGATCTACACAATATATAAAATTCTGTTTTTACCACCGTGTTTGCAAATATATTACGTGTGCTTGGATTTAATAAATATAAAAATTATTAAATTAAACAAACCCTTCCACTTTTGCAAGCACAATGTAAATAAAATGAACATATATAGATAACTTATATTATAAAATGATAATACATAAGTAAACAATAATGTATAATATTGGAATATAGTGATACATGTTTCGACACCTACAATTCCTCATAAACATGTTCTTCCTTTAAAGCGTCTTGTATGAAAAGGGAATTTAAAACCATTCTTGCCAATCCCAGCACTATGGTGGTATTAAATAAGTATAAAACTGACAATAAGACGAGTATTATGATATCTATTTTGTGTTAAAGAATTACAGCATAAACGATTTTTATATATTTTTTTAAATACATGTTAAAGTTAGCTATTTTTCTAATAAAATCATGCTGAAAGGATGTATATGTGTGTAGATGGGATAAAACGTATACTCATATTTATTAAATGGCATAAAATTAAGATTGGTACCTATTATTTAAAACTTAATTTGTTAATACAGACACACCCTTTTATCATGAAGTTCTCGATGTGTAATGGGAAACACCATTATCTCAAAAAGGATACGAAACATTGCCCTTTCCCATTTCTCCACCATGTATAATTCTGTCACTAATAGATACCTGAAGTACCAGTAATTTATAAAATTACGAACAAATTGGAACATTTTTTTAAATTAATCTAGTCGATGCTTAACTCAAGACTGAACAAGAATTTCTTATCTAAATATTTATATTTGAATTACGTCCATATAAAGGTTATAAAATAAATGTGTCATCAACAGTGTTGCCACTCTACAAAATTTGTGGGTACTAATCAAAGATAAATATAAAATATAAGTAATAATACTAAAGCGCAGTTTACATTGCTAGTTTAATCCTGATCAAAAACTGTTCCCCAGTTCAGACTTATGGTTCTTCTTCACATCTGCAATTTTATAGCAACTCACTCTTCTACTGTCTTATTTTATTAAAAAGTGTCGTATGAACAGCAAAAAAGTGGGCGAACCAAGTACTGACTTGGTTCGCCCACTTTTTGCTGTTCATACGACACTTTTTAATAAAATAAGACAGTAGGAGAGTGAGTTGCTATAAAATTGCAGATGTGAAGAAGAACCATAAGCGTGTTGTTCTTAAAAGGTGTTTGAGAAGATTTCTTTTGTGATATTTTGTTGGACAAAGTTCATGATATGATTGAGGAATTTGGTGGTGGGGGTAACCAAGTGAGCGAAATACAATATCCTGTTTGCTCTATATCTTCGACTCTTCCATTTACTCGACAAACTGTTTGCACTGAGGTCCAGTAAACAAGTTTTTTTTTCATCACCTCTTTACTGCTTACTTGACTAACATCAACGTCCTCTCTGCGCCAAAAGGATGTCAGGGGTCGGTTTTTAAAGAAATCAGAAAAGCCACACTAGTGCAATGAAGAAACATTTTATATTAAAAATTATTAAAAAATGGCTTACTAACTTTTTGCATTATTGTAAAAGAAATAAATTACATTATTCATCTAACCACTGTAAACACTGCCGCTGTTTTAAGCACTGATCTAACACTTTGCCGGAATTATAATTGACAGTTGTTCCAGTAGAATATACATATAGATAAAGTCGATATTCAAAAAAACCAGGAAACAGTTTTTTGCAATAGGTGCGTTCTTTCTAGTACCAATCTTAGCAAATCTAAGTTGTTTTACGGTTACACTGCATAAATAAAATATTTTCATTTGATGTAGCCTCCCCGTAAAAATATTTAGATTAACTGAGATTGGTGGTAGAAAGAAACACCTAATTATATTTGTGCCTGATATAAATAGTTTTGCGGTTATGGAGGCTACATCAAAAGAAATTATGCTTTTATTTATGCAGTGTAATCGTAAAACAACTTAGTTTAGCTGAGATTGGTGGTAAACGGAACACACCTAATAAATTCATTTCATTTTCATTCATTCAAACTAATTTTTTTTGTTCTTCTATGGTAAAATCAATCTGAATTCTGAGATCATGTACTTGACATGAGTAAATCTTATTTTTGTGGCTTTAATTAATCATAATGAATTAACAAAGGTGGGTGTGGTGATTGATGAGTATTCTTTTAATATAAATTTTCTTCCTTTGCTATTCGGCAATCACCATTAGTCTTATCATTGTTATTAGAAGAAGATGAAGAATTTTTAATCGAATCCAAATCCAAACAAAAATAAAATATGGCCACTTTAGAAATAGCAAACGAGCATTCAAAGCCCAAAAAAAGCCAAGTTAAATGATAGTGATAGTTTAAAATCCACGACTGAAAGTGTACATGATAGTATCAAGAACTTGTCTGGATTTAAATTAAAAAATATATTACAGAATAATACTAACAGAAAAACGGTTTGTCTCACGGGTACATTTGAATCTAAAGAGGGAGATGCTGTAGTAATTTTGGAGAAAACAGCATTTGCAGAAGAAAATTTAAATAATGATAGTGATTATTTTACAGAAAAAAAGTTACTTAGAAAAAATTTTTCACAATGATGTTTACGGGGACTATAAATATTTCCCCAAGTCTGAATTGAACAGTATGTTTAAAATAACAGCTACATTTTTTGTTTTAATAAATCGATTTGTTTTCAGCAATTAAGACAACTATTATCCATCCTGCGACAGAAAAACACATTGTGAAGTTCTCAGTACAGAAGTGTTATATTGTTGACGAAACACCACAAATTTATAATGATATAATTTTACCACATTTGTTTCGTGAACAATTCAATCTTCAGGTAATACATATGTATCTACTATGAATTTCTGCTGTTTATGGCAACATCGTACAAAAGAATATAAGAGAAAATGTATTAACAGAAATGGTAACTCTCACGTTATAACGTGTAAGAAACTCTTGTCTCTTATGGATAAATTTGATTATTTGTTTTTCCCTCATTCTGTTAATACATATATTCATATGCATGATGTTTCAGTGAAAATGTTGATATGTCGAATGTTATGTAGGGTTAGAAAAAAATATATACCTAATAATTTGTATAAAAATGTTAAGCATTGTATCTATTATTTGACGAAAAGTTATATAACACATTACTGTATAGCTATTAAATTACTGTATATTATTTCAGTGGGTGTACAATATACTGGAACATAAATCTGAAGTAGAAAGGATTGTTTTAGAAGATGTAGACCCAGATAATGGGTTTGTTATGGTACCTGATTTAAAGTGGAATGGTGATGTGGACACACTGTATTTATTAGCAATCATTAATAAACGTAATATTAAATCTTTAAGGGATTTAACACAGGAACACTTGCCTCTTCTTAGAAATATTAAGGAAAAAGGAATTGTAAGTTTAATACAACACTTGTAATAGTTTTAATTTAAGTTGCAAAAAAGTGCTGGGAGTTGCAATACAGAGTACAAAGTATTGTATCACATGTATCTATATGTACTGTCACTTAATTTATAAAATGTTTCAAAAGCATGGATATGAAATTTTGATTTTCTGCAAACAATGACGTATTACTAACTATATACACTTAAAAAAACAAATCATAAACTCGAAAACATTTAAATAAAACAAAAATCAACTCAAAAACAATTAAACAGTCAAGTTTAAACAATTGTTCGTGTGTGATATACCTGAAAGTACGGAACTATGCACAGGAACCGTCAAGCCTACATATTTACTTTTATCATAGCCCCCACCACCACCGCCTCCTATAAATAAACATATCCGTGTTAATCTACACTAGGGAGTATAGTCGGCTGGAGTGGTCGATAATTTATGAATTTTCTATCGGCCACTATAGCAAATTTAGTAATGGAAGAATTAGAAAATAAAGTATTAAAATCACTAAGCTATAAACCAAAATTCTACAAAAGATATGTAGACGACTGCATTATTTGCTTACCAAAAGATAAAATAGAATATACGGTTAATATTTTCAATAATTATCACTCAAGGTTACAATTCACTAAGGAAATAGAACAAAACAATAGCATAAACTTCTTAGATTTAACAGTTAAATATAATAAGGATGGTATTATCGAAACCAACTGGTACACAAAAGAAGTTAAATCCCACGCATCAAACAACTACAAAAAAAGCGTCATCAATAGCGTATCAGATCGTGCCATCCAACTTTCACATCCAAAATACAGACCAAATAATTTGAAAAAAAATCAAAAAAGTTCTAGAAGCAAACTCCTACCCTAAACACTTTTATGAACCAATAATAAAAAAAAGAATACACAAAATCTATAATAAAACAACCCACACACCAAATAATAGTAATAATAAATATGTATCCATGCCATACATACCAACAGTATCCGAAAAAATAGCAAGCGTATTTAAACAACACAATATAAAAATAGCCCATAAACCATACAATACCACGGAAAATTTTTCACAACACTTAAACCTAGACTACCAACCGAAGACGAAACTAACTAAACATTACCCTGTAATGGTACCTATATAGGCCAATCTAAACAATATCTACATAAAAGAGTATACACGCACAAATATAGCATAAAAACTCAAAACCAAAACACGACAGCACTAGCCAAACACGCCATAGAACAAGACCACCGATTTAATTTTAACAACATACAAAAATTAGAAAAAGAACCTAATTATAACCGAAGAAACATACATGAAATGCTGCAAATAAAAAAAGACATACCAACGCCATAAATAATCGCACTGATATAGAAAATTTAAGCGAAACCTATTTTAACTTAATTAAATGATTGGGGTACATTACAACATGAAATCAATTTTTACGTCTAACTGATACAAAATAATAATTCTTGAAATAAAATATCTTATTATATATTCACTATTTAAGCAAAACACCCACAATAAACCATATACATTCCAACGTTATCTCTGTAACATAAACAAAACTTTAAAAGCCCACAAACTATGTTAAAATATCTCAGTTGCGTTAAAACAGACAACCAAACAACATGTAACAAAAATTTTTTAAAACAAATTCCTAATAATTAATAGTGTAAGTAAATTTTAATGTACAATAACCATAACTATGTTTTTAAAATATTATATTAATTGTAGTTCTCTGATGATGGTGTAATAAACCGAAACGTTAGAAAAAAAAAATTAAATTAGTTATACCTGACCGAAATCCTCACAAAAAAAAAACTATCAATATTAATTGATATTAACGGTCAAGAAAAGAAAAAAAATATATATATAGTTATTAATTTAAAATTATGTTTCAGGATGCTTATTTTATTTTTAAATCAAACTATACACAGGGTTTCAGGATTAACTGGACACAAAATCTGAATTCAGAACTTCAAAATAATTTTTTTCTTAAATTTGGAAGAAAATAAAAAAAATATATTTTAGTAATTATCTACTAATAGGAACACTTCTAAAGAATATTTCAATCATCCCTTATAGTCTCGATCCACACGGTTATATTGGAAATTGCATTACAAATTTGTGCGGATCGAGACTATTTTATTTTTTTAATCAAAAACTGTCAATTCGAAGAAAAAAAATAAGAAACAAAAGAGCTTCTAAATGAATCAAACTTTCCAATCCACAGTTTTATATATTAAAATTTGGCTCCGTAAAAAAATAAAATGGGGGTGCTGATTTCACCCATTTTACCAATAAGGTTGAAAAAATATTCTTTAAATGGATTCCTGTTAGTAAAAAAAGCTCTATCAAAATAAATTTTTTATCTTCCAAACTTGAGAAAGAAATTAAAACCTAATTTTAGCTTCCATAGAAAACTTCTTTCTTTTCTTATTTTGAGGTCCTGAATTAAGATTGTAAGTTTGTCAAATTAATCCTGTTTATTATTTTTTTCTATTTCTGTTATAATTTTAGGAAACAATCAAAGAAAAATATGGATTAGATGGTTCGCAATTAAGGATATATCTGCATTATCAACCGTCGTTCTACCATTTGCATATTCATTTTTGTTATTTGAGGCATGAGGCTCCTGGAATTTTGGCTGAAAAGGCACATTTACTCTCGAATGTAATAAGTAACATAGAGTTACTGCCAGATTATTATCAGAAATCCACTCTTCCTTTTGTTGTCAGAGAAAATGACAATCTTTTTAAAGAATTAGAGAAAGCGAAAGTGTTACAGAAAGTTTAAAATGTCGTTGCTTTCTGAGAAAAATTACAAATCAGTTATTTTAGAAGTAAGACCGAGACTGCAAAGTGTAAATGCATTTATTACTTTGTTAAATGAATCGAAATCGATAACTATTTTTTTGGAGAATGAGGATATTCAGATAACAAAAGACGGCATCACTTCAACAATTCCGTGTAATGGCATGAATATTATGCCAAATAGTTTATCCTCTCTTAAAATTATTGACAATTATATTACATTTAGGTTTGCAACAAATAACAGTTTACTAGAAAGTTTGGGAGGCTTTAAAACAGAATTTCTTCAAAATACCGTGGCCAGCATTGAATCTTTGAGTAATAAACCTTTACTGTCTAAAGGTATTAATTACACAATTCAATGTATTAACTGTAGTAAATCTTTGAATATCCCCATCAAATTTCAAAGGATATTGCCGTTGCCATCAGATAATGCCGATCCTGGAGATTGGTTTTGCCATGCACATGGCAGTCAGGATAACATCAGTTTAGATCCTAAAGAAGCAGACATTTTCTACACACATTGTTATGTACACATTAATAAAATTAATGTACCAAATATTAGAGGGAATGATAAAGTAGTTGTTTGCAAGTTTTGTTTAAATTGGTTGGGTACAGTTTTCAATCCAAACACTCTCAGGTTATGGTTTAATACTGTGAAATTTTTAGACAACAATGCAGCCATATCGACAATTAGTTTGACTGACGTTTTTCATTCCATTAAAGATATTTTAAAACATTCGTTATATAATTCCATTAAATTGATGTTGACTTGTCAAACCTCCGTTACACAGGTGGATTCCGTCTTAATTTGGATAATGGAAAAAAAGTTACAGATTTTGTTTGATGGATCTGGAGTTTTAAAAAAGTATGACGTTGCTAAAGTTTTGTTTAAATTTTCCAAAAGTGATGAGGAATTGTTTACACAGTGGCAAAATGATTCGATGGTTAATACGGTAAATATATCTAAACCTATGATTCTTGATGTATTAAAACATTTACACAAGTTTAATAAAGCATTTCCTCTTGAGTTTTCAAAATCCAATGATTTCAGTGTATCATATTTATTTATGTATGACCCATTTTTAGAATAAATATTTTCTTAAGGACAACTGTTTTATTTAGTCATCTTTTATTCGACTGGGCCAAAATTTTGAGTTGTGAAATATACCATGATGGAGGAAATTGACTAGGTAATGTCTTAGTTCTTATTTTGGTTCCTGCAGCACATCGACAGTATCATTTATTTAACTTACCTATTCGAGTTGTCGGTCAAGAAGAGATGTTGTTGAAGTACGTATACAGTAAATAAGGAATAACTATTGGTCAGATTCAGTATGAAGATCTTGCCCAATGCCCATGTCCATAAACTATATGACTATTCTCTGAATTTTAGAGGGGGGAAATTGTATATCACAAAATTATACAGGGTCTTCCAGTTTTAAACTAACAAACTATAACCACTGCTAGAAAATAAGATTTTGAAAAAAAAACCCTATGAACCTATATCCGCAAAAACTTTATAACCAAGATACAGGATGTTAAAGCTCAATTTTTTAAAGTTTTCCATGCCACTGACTTACGTTTCAATTAAGGAGTTGCCATTAACTTGGTGAAAGGAGATAAAAAAGTACAATACTCAAATAAAACATTTTGTTTATGAGGAATTTCCTTCGACAGCTTGTGGATGCATCCAAATAATGAATTTTTGGCTCAAAATCTAACAAATTATGTTTTTACAAAAATCTTTTTTCATGTAAAATTGACTAGGAAATTGACAAACATTTGGAGAATTTAACATAAATGCATTAGCAAAGTTCCTAGTTAAAAAGGGTCTCCATTTACCCCTCTGAAGGTGATTAGAATTATGATTTTTCTTGGGCCAGATACTGTTACAAACAGCACCAAATTGGGAGTCGATAGTAATTAATCATTCCCTCCAAGATATAGAGCGAAAACCTTTAAAAAAAAATAACTAACACCCTGTATCTTGGTTATAAAGCTTTTGCGTGTATAGATTCATATAGGAACTTTTTTTCTCAAAATCATATTTTCTATCAATGGTTATAATTTTGTCGGTTTAAAACCAGGTGTAGATTGAATGCAATTTAGATAAATCAGAAAACTAATGAAGTTATAATGTAGGTAACAACTATGCAGTTTATTGTGCAAATTATAACATATAGTGCAAAATAATAATGAGAATGGAGCAAGTGAAGTTACATTTAAAGCAAAAAATGGTATATTTGTATACAAGAAACACAAACTTCGATCAGAGACAACCACTCCGCTTCGATCCTGTCCGCGGTTCAAGTCACAGAACAGAAAAAAGAGTTCAACTGTTCATAAACAATACGGTTGTCGCATTTAATAAAATTATGGTGGGGGGAAACCATTGACGCCACAAAGGCATTTTCGCTTTTCGTTCGAGGTGTTTATTTTTGCATTTTTTATTTTAAGAGTTTAACCTTGTTTATAAAGTATTTTTTAAAGTATTCAGTAATCGAAAAAATAACAATATTAAAAACTTAAAATAACACAAATGCAAAAATAAACACTTCGAACGAAAAGCGAAGACCTTTGTGACGTCATTGACGTGTCCCCGCACCATAATTTTATTAAATGCGACAACCGTTTTGTTGAACTGTGGTTTCTGTCAGTGTTTATTTCTGTGGTGGCTGCTTATAAGAAGCTGATTTTAATAAATTTTGTAAAAAAAAATATTTTTTTTGTTGAAATTATAAATATTTATAATATATTTGTAGAAGATATTGTATTATTATAATTTTGTTTTGTTTTTGTTGTTTAAAGTGATTTTATTTCACATTCATTCACCGACTTTTTTTTAAATTAGTGAGACGGCAGGGAATTTTCTTCTGCATTAGGGGAATTTATAGGTCTGTTTCTTTCGTCTGCAATTCTACACTTTTCACAATTATCGACATTGACCAATAGAGGAACCTTAGATTTGAAAGTGACCAATCACAGTGAATTTACTGAATTTTCAGCTAGACATAAATTAAAGTGTAGACGAAAAGAACAGACCTTATGAAAATCATATTGGCAGCACTGCAGAAATGTGACATTTAAACTTTTTGGCAGCTGTGCCTGTTGAAATGCTATTATAAATTACAATTTATAATAATTAAATAATAATAATTTAGTGCGAAATTTGAAAATCACTGCGCTGCTGAAATCAGACCAAATTGAAATTAATACACTTCAGCTGTAAGGTACGGAATATTGAATTATTACATGATAAAAATGGATTTGGTAATTCAAGTAGAGCTAAATAATTATTTATTAAGGTGGATTTATAAACCATTAAACATTAAGAAGTACAATTAAGCATTATCAAGTAGCCAATAAGTCAGATTTGGACCGGTTAGTGGATAATGCATAATGGTCTTTATAAACCCCTTTATGGGAATACGTATATTTATCTCATAATAATTCTTAGTTGCAAATGACTAATGTTTAGTGGCTAGTGCTTTATAAACCCACCTTTGGTTTATTTAATTTGAGACATAATTTGTTTAATATTTTCTAAACTCAAAAACAATGTGGTTAAATAAATATCTGAATAAATACTTTAATGCTTTTTGTTTTAACAAAATTATTTGCTAAAAAGACTTTTTTGCTGACTATGAGACGTTAATCAAAGTAAATATTTTTGTTTGACCTAAATATATATTTGCTTGTGGATGGATATATGGCACATATTTATTTGAATTAAATTTATTATTTTTTTAAATTAAACAATTTTTTCTCTGAGTAGTCCGAGGGTGTTAGTTATGTTTTAAGTAAACAATAATTTGATTAAATTAAAAAAGAAAAATAAAATAATAGTACTTATTGTCAACAAATTCATTTTTACTAAGCTCTTCAAAATTATAACCTAAAAGTTTGTGGCACAACAATTTATCTAGTAGGTAGGCAATGAATTAAATGTTCTAGTAATTTGGGCATTTTCTATCTTTTTTTTTTATTTGCTTATCCAATAGTATTTAAAAATTTGGTCATTTTTTAGAACACGCACGATCACGCCAGAAAAAAATTATCTTTCCAAAAAAAAATGACCTAATTGACCTAAGCTATTTTTCCCTCTTTTTGATTTTACTATCATTAA
The DNA here is from genome assembly GCA_029963845.1 of Rhamnusium bicolor. Classification (NCBI taxonomy): domain Eukaryota; kingdom Metazoa; phylum Arthropoda; class Insecta; order Coleoptera; family Cerambycidae; genus Rhamnusium; species Rhamnusium bicolor. The sequence goes on along the minus strand of JANEYF010001443.1, from coordinate 88,881 downwards.
TGCATAAAAAAATGTTCTTATAATTTTTTTGATAGGATGCAATTAACATCTTTGAGTTAAACTCATTCCAAAGTCATTCATCCCCTACTAACAATTAGCTAATTGAGAATCGTTTAAAAAAAATTACATGGTTTTGCATTTTTCCACTAATACAATTTCGAATGTAGAGACGAAAACTATGGCTCGGGGTGTATGCAACATACACTTTCTGAATATCATAACAATGTTTCAATTATTTCCGGAGAAATGTGCTCACTATCTCGAAAACCAAACATTTTTAACTATAAGTTTATATGACAAATCCATATTTTTTTGGCGTATTCTATTGATTATCTAAGTTTCCCAATTAAAATCTGGACCACCCTGTATAATCTAGAATCATATAGAGTGTCCCCTAATTAAGGGGGCGATAGAACTAGAAGAAATTAGTGGATTTTTGTATATAAACATGCCTTAAATTAATTTAACAAACCCTTAAAGGGCGTAAGTACAACTAAATTAATTTGAAACATCTTAAGTTGCAAAAGTTAAATTTGGGCCATTTATTAACTTCATAATCTTCGTCAAATTTTTATCTAAATATCATGATTTGTTGTGGTAGTTACAGGGAGGGTGAGGGTGAAGGTGAATTTTCATTATAATTTTGTCATTTTATTTAACTAAAACGGAAAAAGGCACCAGTGTTAAAAACTGCATAAAAAAAAGTGCTCTTACTAAATTTCCATAGGAACCATCGTTTTGGAGTTATTTGTATTTTAATATTGCAATACAGGATAGATATGAAATATTTTCAACTATTATTTTGTAGAGTAATTTAAAATATTGCTTTACGCAATGAAGCATGTAATTTAAAGACAAGAAAAATGCTCTGCATCACTGGAGGTGTAAATATGCCATTAAAACAATATGCTGTGGATCTGTTAGACCTAACCGATGTATCGAAGGGATAAGTTCAGAAGATGATCAAAAATCAAAAAATAAATTGGTTATTTGTAGAAATATGTTAAACTACATGCTTCATTGTGTAAAGCGATATTTTGATTTGCTCCACAAGCCAATAGTTGAACATATTGTGGAATTATTTTTGTATTGCAATTTTAAAATACAAATAACTCCAAAACGATGGCTCTTATCGAAATTTAGTAGAATACCGTTTTTTATAAAACAAAATATTATAGCAAAAGTTCACCTCTACGCAACCCTTTTAAGAGGTTGTAGCTCCCTTTATGAACTGATTTAAGGCAAATGTTTATATACAAAACTCTGCTTATTTTTTCTAGTTCTATTACTCCTTTGAGGGAAGGGACTTATTATGGGACACCCTGTATATTAAAAAAAATTAACTTTCAATGTAGTGGGATGTCCCCATTGTTTTTATTTCAGAAAATGGAATCAAACTCTTGTGCAGAATGTGCAAAAACTTTTAGTAGTTGGAGCAATCTCAGAAGGCATGCTTTAAAATTCCATCCCGCAAAAGGAAATGAATTGGCGCCACCCAAAAAAAGTGGAAAATTATTTAAGTTTCCCTGTGATACATGCAGTAGAAAGTTTAACCATGAAAAACATTTAGTTTCTCATAAAAGAAAGGTCCACAACTTACTTCCGAAAACACCTGCAGAGTGCATTTGTCCGTTATGCAGTGAAAAAGTTGCAAAAGACCAATTTGAGAGACATATGGAGAACTTGCATGACCTACCATTGATTAAGGAAAATATCGAATTTCCGTCCTATGATTGTTTTATTAAATGGAAAAACGATTTAGAACAGAAAGAAAACACCAATTTTATAAAGATCAACGGAATAAGAAGAACATTAGTTTTAGAGAAACAAAATTTCCGTTGTCATCGCTCGGGAAATTTTCATTCGAGAGGTGAAGGCAAGAGGCAAGTTAAAATACAAGGCAGCAAAAAAAATAAATTCCTACTGCCCAGCTTCCATTAAACTTACCATGGATAGTGCTACCGGTACATGCAAAGTTGTGTACTTAAAGACCCATGTTGGCCATAGAAATGAATTATGTCATTTAACAATACCTAAGAAGCAGCGTGAAGCTCTGGCCGCAAAAATTGCTCAAAAAATTCCATTTGGTGATATTCTGAATGAGGTAAATTAGCAAGAATTATAACAACAATAGGTAATTGTCTTATAAATAATTTAATTGCAGGTTCGAGATTCTGTTTCAAATGAAAAATTAGAAAGACTTCATTTATTAACAAGAAAAGATTTGCATAATATTGTAAGTACCTTTAATATGAACAGTGACTCCTGCAGACATGCATATGATGCCATTAGCATTGATGCTTGGGTTACCAAAATGAAAGATTCCTCGTGTGTTCGTTTTTACAAACCTCAAAACAGTCTTTCGGGGCAATGTGCTGGCCTAAAGAATGAGGATTTCATGCTTATCATCATGAACGAAACTCAATGTGAAATATTGAAGAAGTTTGGTACCGATTGCATATGTATTGACCGAACACATGGAATGAATTCTTACGTTTTTGAAATAGTAACTCTGATGGTTATTGACGAGACGCAACAAGGATTCCCTTGCGCTTTCTTAATTTGTAACAGGACAGATCAAGAGGTGATTTCTATATTCTATGAACATATTAAAAAATATATTGGCTTACTGAAACCGAATGTCTTTATGTCCGACATGGAGGATTCGTTCTACAATGCGTGGCTTGCAGTTATGGACCTTCCTGCAAAAAGGGTATATTGCAGCTGGCACGTCGACCGTGTCTGGAGGGAAAATTTAAGTAAAGTTAAAAGTAAGGATACACAAATTGAGGTGTATCGTCTACTGCGGACATTACTAGAGGAAAGAGATATTTCTACATTTGAAATAATTTTTAAAGAGGCCCTAAGTGCGCTTATAGAAGATTCCCATACTCAAGAATTTGGCCATTACTTCAGAGATAATTATTCAACAAATACTCGCAGTTGGGCATATTGTTTTCATCTTCATGCTAATCCCAATACCAACATGCATTTAGAGAGAATGCATAAAACGATTAAATATATATACGTGCAGGGACATAATGTTAAAAGGTTAGATAAATGTCTGCATATTCTAATGAATTTTCTTAAAGATCGCCTTTCTGACAGGCTTATTATGCTTCATAAAGGAGAAATCACAAATAAAATACAAATTTTAAGACAAAGACATATGGCCAGTTTGAAGCTCGATCTAGATAAAGTAATTGAAGATCAAAATGGGTGGCTAATCTCTTCGACTACAAATGACGCAGAGATATATTCAGTTCAAGAAAACATTATCGGATGCACATGTAATATAATTTGTAAAGATTGTCATACATGTATTCACAGATATATTTGCACATGTGTTGATAATAGTATTAAATGGAACATGTGCAAACATATTCATTTAATTTGTCTAAAGACAAGTAGAGCTGCAGAACATGTAACACCAGAAGCAGCAGATGATAGTATTTCATTATACTCTGAAAACGGAGAATTTGAAACTGTTGACTCGGCAGAGGAGGATGATTTACAAAACCAATTACTAGTAGCTCAACTGAGTAAGAAACAAATACATGATGACGAATTGACAAAAAAAAAGCAAGAATTTCTCAATGAAATGAAAATGTTAGTTGATTCTGTTACGTGTGATGAGGAATTAGATGTACTCAAGAAATGTTTTGCACAAGTTAAGGCTGCAATAGCCGCATGGCGTATGTCTAAAAAGACCGAGGTTAACGTTCGATCGTCTAGTTCTGTGTAACATTGTGAACCTACCAATAGAACAATTTGACAGCAAGGTATTCTACGAAAAAGAAAAATGTCCTCAAGGAAGATCAGAATTGCAGAGCCAGATGCAAAAAGTTTAAAAATATTGCATTAAGCATTAAGAGAAAAAATTAATGTTTATTAATGTATAAGGTAGATGCTATGTATAATATAATGTTACTATTTTTTTTTTAAATATATTTAACAAATTGCATAATGCACATAGTAAAAATGGATTTGTTTTATTTGATGCATAATTTGTTGGATCTAAACGAATCGTTCTAAACTCAAAAAAAACAATGCGAGTAAATAATTATTAATTTGTTGAGTGAAAGATATTTTGTTGTCTAAAAGAGACATTTATGTAAATAATCAAAGTAAATATTTATTTGGCCTAAATACATATACAAAGTGGGCCAATAGTGTGTATTCGATTTATAGCTCCTAATACTAATTGAAATAAAATAATGGTTTTTGTTATACAAATTGTAATCAATTCAATTTCTTAAAATTTCCGGGACTTTGTTTAACATCTGCAGTGTAATTGATGCAAATGCTTCCATAATTTTATTTTTCATATTGTCTAAATTTTAGGATGTTCAGCATACACTTTTTCTTTACATAATCCCACAAAAAAAGTCTAAAGGGGTTATAATAGAATAGAATTTTATTTTATGTCAGGGACAAAATTTGTATAGTACAAGCACAGAATCAGTAGGTCAATTCATAATAAGATAAAAAATGTACTATAAGACAAGTCAAAATAATCCTTTCTGAAGTGGGTTGGAACCTTTGATGGGAAGATAACGCTGACGTAGTTTTCCACGAAACACCAAAACACCGTATACTGTACTCGACGCGCATTTCACTAAGCAAGTTGGCATCATCTGTGGATGATTAAAACTAACCTTATGCTAACAATGTATCCTATTTATACTGAAACTATTGTGATGGTTCGGTGAACTGTGACCCACTAGCCAATAGAGGAAGCTATTTGGGATTGGCCCTTTGTCACTATTCATACTATTTTTACACTTTGTGATTTCCAAGCTCTCAAATGCATCTAGCTGTCTAGTATTTGTTACATTCCTAATTAATCTTAAATTACTAATATCTATTTAATGGTTATTCTCAAACGCATGTTGGACAACACTAGACTTATCTGTTCTATCATATTTGAGAGAAGCCTTATGTTCTTTGAATCTAGTTTGTATTGATCGTCTAGATTGTCCTATATACTTTTGATTACCGTCTTTACAGCTAATTGCGTAAATCCCTGACTTTTCATTTGTTTCAATTTTGTCTTTTGGATTGCCTAAAAGTTATTGTAGGTTATTTCCCATTGAATGAACCACTGTTATATCTATATCTTTAAAAACCTTACCAATACCACGGGTGAATCGAGGATCAAATGGAATCGATAGAAATTTCTGAATTTCTCTTTCATTTTAAAAGATCGAGAAATTTCAAGTGTCTCTTTAAATATACGTTTCTTAATTATTTTATCAATTAACCTTACAGAATATCCATTACTTGCAGCTATATCCTTAATCAGTGCCTTTTCTTAACGGGGAAGCTCAATAGGCGATGTATTAGAAAATTAAAACTTGCCATTTTGTGTTGAGCACAATGGTGAGAGTCCTTATAGGGATATATCTTAAGAGTCCTGATATCTTTTCTTTAAATTTAAATTTATTCAGTTGCCAAATACAAAAGTTTGTTCATTTCCAAAATTATTTTCATTTAATTGCTGATGAAGTTGAATGTGATATGGATGAACATTTTTTTTTAATATTCATCTGATTTTTTTAAGATAAGTCTTATTTGGACTTATTTCTGGTACTCCCGGTACAAGTGTTGTAACTGTTCAGTTTTGTTAATAAAGTTTTATGAAGTAAACTTTAATTCATAATGGCAAAGTATAAATAATAGATTTTTGCAATTTTTCCAATTTAATATTTTTTAGGCTAAAATATTCCACTCAACCCCTTATGGTATCGTTGGGAAGCTTAAAAACAGGTGCTATAATATATGTAATATTTTTTTTTATGAAATTGAACACACATAAATTAATAAGTATTGCTAATTTGTATATTTTCAATTTAGAATAAAGATATCAGTTTTCTTTTGTGGTCGTTGATCCGTTTTTGAGCATTTTTTTAATGAAAAAAAAGTTTTATTTGTTTTGATAGATGACTTTTCCTAATCTGCCTTAACCTATTTTGCACAAATTTGGCTCATTTTTGCTTATTAATTTCGTTGTTTGTGCTATAGATAATAAATATACACGCAGTGTGCTCTACTTAAAGACTCCTAAGTACTTACTACCACAGAACAGAAAAAGACTTACTACTCCAGAGACAACCACTCTGACCAGAGACAACCAGGAGACAGTCAAGTACATATGAAAATTTGTTCGGTTTTAGGCAGAGACAACCAGGAGACAGTCAAGTACATATGAAAATTTGTTCGGTTTTAGGTATAATTATTGAAATACTTCCATCCTTGTTGTACATACGTTCGTCTCAATTAATCTATCTTTGTCGAAGTTTGGGAAGATTTTCGTAGATGGCGATGGCGATAGCAGCACAGGAAACGTCATCGTTGATGTCGGATGCGGTTGCCATTTTGTTTGTTTTGATGCTGATGATGTGTGGTGCCTGTCGTTTTTTTATTTTATATTGGATTACGAACTGTAAAATACTGTGACTTTTAAATACTATTTTATTTGAACTTTTTATTAGTGTTAGTGTAATATTTAATTTTTTTATAACCATGCCACAAAAACATTGTCTTATTTGTGGATTCAATATAGATCAGGTAGAAAAAATGCACTACTTTCCAGTCAATGACCAAAAGTAAGTTTGTCTTTTGTGTTTTAAAGGTATTTAAATAAAATTGTTTCCTTCTTGTTAGGTCCAAAGTTTGGCAAGAAGTGATGTGAATAAAATGTGTTCCTGATATATCACTTCGCAACTATTCGAAACTATAAGAAACTTGAAGAAGTTGTGCAAGAAAAAGGCCAATGACATAAGGGCCTTAACAGATCTTCAAGACAGTCCTGTTGTAAGAAATATATTCAAGGGCATGTCAAGAATCACTACAGATTTCCTCATCTCCCAATTACGTTGTGCGAAGCAGACAGCACACGGCAGAAGATGGAGCACTCAAGAAAAAGTTATTGCCCTAGCATTGCTGAAAAAAAGCCAGAGGTGTTACACATTGCTAAGAAAAATTGTGGCCCTTCCTTCAAAAAAATACTCTTTTGATGATGTTGCAAAAGGTACCGTTTCATTCTGGCATCAACGATCACCTCTTTAAGCACATTGCAAAGTGTATAACTGAAGAAGACCAATTCTGTGTACTGTTGTTTGATGAGATTGACATCAAAGAACATGTGCAATATGATAATTATTCTGATCGTATCATCGGCTTTGAGGAGCTGGGTGACAATTACAGCTCCAAAAAATTGGCAAATAAAGCATTAGTTTTCATTCTACAGGGTCTAGTGCACAATTGGAAGCAGCCAGTTGCATACTATTTTTCAAACGTGACTTGTCCTGCTAATGCTTTGCAAATTTGCATTACCGACGTCATTCAAGCATGCCAACATGTAGCAGGGGTGGATATAGTCGCTACAATATGCGATATGGGATCCACAAATGTGAAAACTTTAAAGGAAATGGGCTCATTTGTAGAACACCCTTATATTTCTATTAACAGTAAACATATTTTTACTATGTTTGACCCGCCTCATCTCCTTAAGTGCACAGTTTCATTATTTAGGAAACACAACGTACTATTACCAGTTGATGTTGCTGGGACACAACAGACAATGGAGGCCCATTTTTCAGATATCGTGAAAGCACATGATATTGACCAGACATCGCCTTTAGTGTTTAGAGCGATGTACAAAATAAAGTCTACCCATTTAGACCCAAAAATGCAATTTGCCATGAAAGTGAATATTGCTGCCCAAGTGATGAGCCATACTGTAGGAGCATTCTTGTATACATTGGTAAGTCGAACAGTTTATATTCACACAGACATCTGAAATTATTCAATAATTTTGCAGGTGAATTGGAGCAGACCATTATAAAATTGTAACCAGGGAGATCGTGAAAGCTGTGTGGAAAATTGGTATTCCTTGGTGGTGTAAAAGAAAAAACCAAGAAAACAACAAGAATCGTAAGGATGCAAAGAAATCTAAACATAAGCTGAGGACATTCCAGCATCGATAGTTGTTGATATGAGGTTTGTTCCAGCAGCAGTCAGAAACAGTTTGCAAACTATAAAATGAATAAATATGTTTTATTTTATTATTAGCTTCTTATGGCTTGATAACTTTAATGTTATTAATGTTTTTTTATAATTTCAAGTGTTGATGTTGCTTGAAACTGTAATAGGTACATATGCACCTACCTAATAAGTTTATATTTACCCAATGATTATTAATTAGGTATATAAGTTATGTACCTACGAACAAGTACTTCTTCGTTCTTGTGTAGGATACGTATATTTATTTGTAAGAACCTATCGGCGTTTATAATATGTTTTGTTAATGTAAGCTATACATAAGCAGTTAAATATTATTACTATTATATTTGTTAAAAGTATTGTTAAATTGCAGACCACATTGTATAAATAATGTGTAGCATTAATCGATGTTGATACATATATCGGATGTTGGGAAGCAAATGTACATTTTTTTTCCTTATTGGTAGGCTTAATTATATATTTTTTGTACTTGCCATATAGGTTTTGTATTACATAGGTACCTGTTGGTCAAGAAAGTATTATAATCATTATTTAATTGTAAAATGTTTAACTTTTTGTTTAGCCATTTATTTTTCTGTGGTTTAGATTATTTAAAATATCTTCATAATTATTACATTCGTTGTGGCTTGTTATTTTATTGATTTTCTATCAATAAATGATTTATTTTACCTGTTTTTGTTTTATTTCTTCATTAAAATGTAATTGAAAATATAACAACAGCCAACAAAACGCATCGCGCGCTTTTTTAAATCACGGCTCGTCATCGCGCACGCCATCTATTCTCACCTTCCCAAACAGTAGACCAGTGCAATATTCCGAACAGAAATAATACACGTACTTGAACGTCTCTTGGTTGTCTCTGGTTTTAGGTATAATTATTGATATACTTCCATCCTTGTTGTACATACGTGCTTCTCAATCAATCTATCTTTGTCGAAGTTTGGGAAGATTTTCGTAGATGGCGATGGCGATAGCAGCACAGGAAACGTCATCGTTGATGTCGGATCCGGTCGCCATATTGTTTGTTTTGATGCTGATATTGTGTGGTGCCTGTCGTTTTTTATTTTATATTGGATTACGAACTGTAAAATACTGTGACTTTTAAATAGTATTTTATTTGAACTTTTTATTAGTGTTAGTGTAATATTTAATTTTATTGTAACCATGCCACAAAAACATTGTCTTATTTGTGGATTCAATACAATAGATCAGGTAGAAAAAATGCACTACTTTCCAGTCAATGACCAAAAGTAAGTTTGTCTTTTGTGTTTTAAAGGTATTTAAATAAAATTGTTTCCTTCTTGTTAGGTCCAAAGTTTGGCAAGAAATGATGGGAATAAAATGTGTTCCTGATATATCACTTCGCAACTATTCGATTTGCAGTCGTCATTTTTCTATAGACAGTTACATGAACCTTGCACCATTTAGACCCAAAAATGCAATTTGCCATGAAAGTGAATATTGCTGCCCAAGTGATGAGCCATACTGTAGGAGCATTCTTGTATACATTGCTAAGTCGAGGTAAGTCGAACAGTTTATATTCACACAGACATCTGAAATTATTCAATAATTTTGCAGGTGAATTGGAGCAGACCATTATAAAATTGTAACCAGGGAGATCGTGAAAGCTGTGTGGAAAATTTGTATAACTTGGTGGTGTAAAAGAAAAAACTAAGAAAACATCAAGAATCGTAAGGATGCAAAGAAATCTAAACATAAGCTGAGGACATTCCAGCATCGATAGTTGTTGATATGAGGTTTGTTCTAGCAGCAGTCAGAAACAGTTTGCAAAGTATAAAATAAATAAATATGTTTTATTTTATTATTAGCTTCTTATGGCTTGATAACTTTAATGCTATTATTAATGTTTTTTTATAATTTCAAGTGTTGATATTGCTTGAAACTGTAATATGTACATATGCACCTACCTAATAAGTTTATATTTACCCAATGATTATTAATTAGGTATATAATTTATGTACCTACGAACAAGTACTTCTTCCTTCTTGTGTAGGATATGTATATTTATTTGTAAAAACCTATCGGCGTTTATAATGTTTTGTTAATGTATGCTATACCTAAGCAGTTAAATATTATTACTATTATATTTGTTAAAAGTATTGTTAAATTGCAGACCACCTTGTATAAATAATGTGTAGCATTAATCGATGTTGATACATATATCTGGTTAGAAAACAAATGTACTTTTTTTTTCCCTTATTGGTAGGCTTAATTATATATTTTTTGTACTTGCCATATAAGTTTTGTATTACATAGGTACCTGTTGTTCAAGAAAGTATTGTAATCATTATTTAATTGTAAAATGTGTAACTTTTTGTTTAGCCATTTATTTTTCTGTGGTTTAGATAATTTGAAATATCTTCATAATTATTGCATTCGTTGTGGCTTGTTATTTTATTGATTTTCTATCAATAAACTATTTATTTTACCTGTTTTGTTTTATTTCTTCATTAAAATGTAATTGAAAATATAACAACAGCCAACAAAACGCATCGCGCGCTTTTTTAAATCACGGCTCGTCATCGCGCACGCCATCTATTCTCACCTTCCCAAACAGTAGACCAGTGCAATATTCCGAATAGAAACAATACACGTACTTGAACGTCTCATGGTTGTCTCTGCTCTGACTACTCCAATTAGTCCTACTACTCATTTTAGTTATTAGGTTTGTTTCAACAGCAGTCTCGGACTTTTTCTGTTCTGTGCGGACTAGTTTCAAACCGTCAGAAATATTCGCCCAATTAAGTAGGTATTAATGTAAATACAGTGAGCCTAGTGTATAAGAGGCAACTGGGTGAATATTTCTGACGGTTTCAAAGTGGTCCGAGACCTCTGTTGAAACAAACCTATTTTTAATTTCAAGTTTATAAAATTCCCCCAATTGACAACGATTGTATAGTATCGCCATCTGATCGTCAAATTCTTATTCAACACAAAATAGGCAGAACGCGGCTTAAGAGAACCTCATAGTGTTGCCGACAGTATCCTTCCAATCACCTAATTTTAGTTAGTTTTATTTATTTTTTCGACAATTATTTTTTATTATCACAAGTTATGTTGCATTGGATGAAATGTCACGTGACTAAGTGTTGCCAGCTTAGATCTAGCTTTGTTTATAAATTTTATAAACAGCCCTGCCTGTTCTAAAAGCTAGTCTGTGTTCCTCACGAATTTCTTAATTGTGAAATTTGTAGTGTTCCTTTTACAACCAACACCAATCTCAATTAATCTGAGTTGTTTGACGTTTACACTGTATAATTTCTTTTGATGTAGCCTCCATAACCGTAAAATTACTTTAGTTTAGCTGAGATTGGTGGTAAAAGGAACACATCTTTTAAGTTTACCTGTAACGAACTAAGGTTGGTGAACCTTGACACTGCATATTGTAGAGAAGAAGAATGTGAAGTAAACAGCAAAACAAACTGTAACGTGCATAAATTCATGTTTATCTTTTTTCTGCCTGTGTGTGATGTTTATGTTGTATTGAAATAGTGACGACAGTTGTGACAAATTTTCACTATTTTTTTTTAATGTGTATATTTATTGTTAATTAATTTAATAATATGTAACGTAACTTTTAATAATTTAACAACAAAGTAAACTATCTTTGTATTGAAGTTAGGAAAACAAAAATGACTGTGTTTTCTAAAATCCGTGGATTTTTCTCAAGGCATAGGAATAAGTTTATTGTAGGAGGTATTATATTTACAGGATCTATTTTATTAACAAAATATGCACAGCAAAGGTTAAAAGAATGGCAAGAAAGAGAGACCAGGGAATTTTTCGACAGAAATCGAAAACAAAATCACTTTGAAAGTATAGGGCGAACATGTAATCAAACAATTTTAAACTTATCGGCAGCTTTGGTTGAAGTAATTTTTAAAACTGTAAATACAGACGAAATTATTGAAAACTTAAAGATGAACCCAGAAAATAAGTTGGAAATGTGGAATAATTTAAAAGTATATAAAATGGATAATAGTTTTGCAAAAACTAATTATATCTTTTGTTATAGATTTCTGTTTTCTGTAAATCAGGTGTAATGATTTATTCTACAGTAATGTTGGTTGTTACCTTAAAAATACAGTTAAGCATAATTGGAGGCTATTTATACAAAGATCCAAATTCCGTATCTACCGAAATGCAAGAAAAGTATCTATCACTTTGCCAAAGATTTCTTAATTTAGGTATTCCAAAATTGTCTAAACTTATGGAGAATGAGGTAAGCACTGAAGTTAAGGTTCCACTAAATTTAATGTAAATCCACCGTATCCAAGTAGGACAGAATTCTTTAGGATACTTTAAAAAAAATTGTTGTTTAACATGAGCTCCATTCTGGAAATGCTTTTTTCAATTACCTTGTTTTTTGCCGTTTTATTGAAATTTAACTGGTAGAGACTGACACTTCCAGAAAAAGGTGTGCACAATACTATAGGCTCATGAAATATGATGATGGTAGAAAATCCACCTAAAACAAATGCCCAAGAACTAAGTACATGTTTTGTGCCTGCTAGACACATTATTGTGTAACTTGGTTTTTATATCCCATAAATCCATAAAAAATAGATTTAGTTACACTAATATGTTCATATAAACAATTTTTATAATTCAAATGTAAAAATAAACAAATTTCTGAGCAGTTATCCCCAATTTTTGAATGCATGATGTTAGATGTATTATTGCACCATAGAACAGATACTTATATAATTTCTTATTTTATCTAATGTTCCGGACCAAGATGACAAGCCATCGTGTGTTTTGTCAATCTACTGAACGTTTGCACATACATCGACATTCTCTAAAGGCCTTTATATAAGTTATACTATATAGATTTTCATTATTAAGAAATGTTTACATGTCCCTGATTTTTCCTGATGTGTTATGGATTTTATCATCGTTGGTGTTGTTTTAGGCTTTTAAACAAATCAATTGAGTTTAGTCAAGATCTTTATTACTGCTATTATGATTCCATTACCGTACTATTTTTTCTAAAACAAGGAGTGACATAAATTGAAGGAGAATTTATTAGGACAATAATAGTAACAGTACTTATTCTTTATATAAATTACCAAAGCAATACATACAGTGATCACTATGTTAAAGCTGAAAATAATTTAAATTATTTTGAATTTTATCCTCGATTTTACATCAAATTTGCTGACATTTATAATCTTAATTTGTCCTACACACAGTAATAAAATGGAAACTTATTATTTTCACCGACGAGTATAAAATATTGAACAATATACGTTTGATTATAGCTTTACGAATCTTATTTGATTGCCGCAAAACTCAGCTTATCGCCTCGTTCTGGCAATCAAACTCATTTTATTAAATATGCCATAATCAAACTTGTATCGTTAATAACTATAATGGGTATAATTTTTTACATATCATTGATAGAACCTGCACAATTTATTAATAGTTTTTATTAATAAAAGACGTATCACCCTAGGGAGACTGATTCTCTCAAATTTCTATGGGAAGTTTGGCAAGAACTTCCACACAGAATAGAACTTGGTAGGTTTTTTAGGACATCTAAGATACCCATGAAACAATAGATGTATGAGTACATTTTTCTAACCTTTGAGGGATCAACCATTTCTAAATAATATATCCTTGTGATATCTTGAGGATTAAATTGGCTCATTTGATCTGATATAGATACCTATAAGGAAATAAATATTTATCAAACACATGTTTTAGGTGAAGAAAACTGTTGACTCCATAGATTTAAAAAAACAATTGAAATTAAGTGATGTAGAAGCCATATACTGGTCCATACAAACAGCTCTTGCCACAAATAACGAAAATCCTATTGATCAGTTTAGAAGTTATATATTTTATGAAGATGTACCAAATTCCAGTGATATATATAACATAGTAAGTGTTTAAAAGTATGATTTTATGAAATTGAAAACATTATGTTATACTTGCCTCGAAGAAATTTCCAATGCACTTTATACCCTGAAAATGGCAACAAATGGAATTTTTTTGCCATAAATGATACCATGATAATAAATAGAGCCCATATCTCAAATGACAGTGACGTAAAAGTCAGAAGCGGCATGGGAGGGTAGTACAAAATTATAAAAATTCTTACCTCTTTTTGTGGTTTATTACTGATTCAACTGAAGGAAATTATATGTAGTGGTGGGTACATCAATGTCGATATTGTTACAGTCTTATTCGGACAGCACTGCATTTGCTGCGGGAAGAGCCACTGTCACCAACACTAAATTTGCTAACATATTTTATGCCCAGTCCAAACTTCTGGACTTGGCAACATGAAATTCGAGGAGTATATTTCTTTTATGACGTAAGCACTCACTACGAAGAAATTTTTCGAAATTCGACCCATAAGGGTGAAAAGGGATAAAATGTGTTTTCACGAATTCCTCAATATCTCTTAGGTCCGATGAGATATCAACTAGCTAGTTACATATAAGTAGAGACAGGATTTAGGTTGAAAATAAGACAAAATAATATTTAGGATTTGCAATATTTGCGCATAGTACATAATTTGTTCATTATACATTACATTGCATTTTATTTAATTTTGCTACAAACATTAAGCTGGCGCATAAATAGTATTACATAATATGGCTAATTATCTTTCAACTCTCTCGAAAGTCGGAGACCCTTCTTTCTCAGTTGATAAACGTAAGCATCTCAATAGACGTTCACATGAATTTTAACTATGGTTTAGATATTTGTAACTGTAACTTTATATAAGTATTAGAGAACAGCTTTTTTATGATTTATAAGTGATATAAAATAGTTTACTAATAATGTCGATAACATGGAAAAATCACTGTATATGGTGTCATTAGTATCATGTAATTCAGAATATCTCTTTGGAAATGTCATCCGAGATAGGCTCTCTAGATGCATAGAGTCTAAATATCACAGAATTCTTTTTTAGGTTAAATTCATTTTATTGGTCAACTTGACATAATTACATAATAAATTGGACTATCAAAATTTCAAATATGGCAATAACTGTCATATTTGAGTCGAAACGGTCACTTTGTACTATTGCTGTTGGTACACAAATAAAAAACTGTTGTTTAAATGATAACACTGGAAAATATGTCTGGAAACTTATGTTATATTTTGACAGTTCCTTTGACAATCGAAACAATAAAATTGGTAGTTGTGAATGCCTATAATGCAGTACCGCTAACCACTCATCATAAAAATATATCAGGGTCAACAGTCCGCACCGCAGTAAACAATAACCAGTAGCTTATCTCCCCTTGTTGCCAGGCTTTGCCGTCGGTGCCATTACAGGGCTGCTACTCTGATACTTTACTCTGAGAAGCACCAGTGTAGTAGTGGCCGTTGAAGCGAATGCAAAGAAAACATTTGCTGTGATACCATAATTAAGTTTTAAAAGTATAAAAAAACTGAGAATTCAAATGCACACAATTAAAAGTGCATTAAAACAATGAATGTAATTTTCTATTCATACGATTTTCTTGGCATTCCTTTCGAGTATCTATTAAGGGTTGGTGAACTGTATGTCATCTTTATCTATATCAGCGAAATGATAAATGTAAAATAACAGTTACGGTAATAGTTATGGCCATTGAACTGTGTATGCGAAGGCTGGAATATATGCATCTTACACATGAATCAATAAAAATGCTCTTAGATAACCAAGCAGCTATAAAAGCTCTTGGCTCCTACCGATGTAACTCCAAAACGGTATGGAACTGTCAGAAGGCTCTAAATTATTTGAGCAAAAACAACAAAATTACTCTGGTCCGACTACCTGGCCACTCTGGTATGAAAGATAACGAAATAGTTGATTCCTTGGCCAAAGAGGGAGTGGGATCACGAATTATCGGACCAGAACTGCTAAGATGGCTATCTTAACCAGGACAGAAAGGAAAACTCCAGCATTGGTAAGAGTTACCAGGATTTGTTCATTCGAAGCGCGTTTATAAAATATCCTTTGATATCAAGAGCTAAGAAACTGAAAACTCTAACAGGCCAATATACGGAGCATTGCCGACTAAACTATCACCTGCATAAACTCGGCCTAGCGGAAAACTCCGAGTGCCGTCTATGTTTGGAGGATCATGAGAAGAAAGACCACATCTTATGCACCTGTCCCACTGTGGAGAGGATCCAATTATCAATATTTGGCAAAGGGCAGCTGCTGCCAGAAGATCTGGACACATTCTCACCCAATAAAGTTATCAGTTTTATTGAGAGACTGAACTTATTGCGTGAAATATAATTATGACTGAACCACATAGGCCTGCTGATGGGTCCACAAGGACCCACTCACAAAAAACCTAACCTAACCTAACCTAGTAGTTATGGATAGTTTTATTCATACATCCTCGTGAAAAACGTATATTATGCAAACATAATATAATATATTGATTTTGGTATAGGAGTTATTGTTTTGCAAAAGCGAAAAGTAATTTTAAGAATGTAAATAAATAAAATAAGAATAGATAAAAAGCTAGTTAGAATTAAAAATAGCATTATTGAATCAGTCGTACTATACATAATGTGCATGTTATCTTTTTTATAATCCAAGTTTCAGCTCCCGGCTTTGGAAAATAGCCGGAAAAATAATTGTTTAAAAAGATAAATGTTATACCTATCTGTGATAAGGTTTTGTAAAAGTTGGAAAATAATAATTAGTAAAAAAATTTTAGCGTTACTATATTTTCATTTCTTTCCATAATAATTATTTATTTTATTAATCAATAACTCTAAATTTGCTTCGTACACTCATGGTATCTTTTTTAAAATACTATGCTCGTGATGTAACCACCTGCATTTGAGGTCCCAGAGAACCTAACGGATTTATGAATGAAATATAGCTGAGAAGTCTACTGGTTATTGTTTACTGTAGTTCACGCTATCCGGACATATTGTGCTTTTGTCAAATTTGCCAATTCATTCTTTGTTTCTGATGCATCATACATCAGAAATTTCATTTCAGTACTTGTACTTTGTTATTTCTGGTAATATCAAAAATATGTTAAGTACTCATAGTACCGACTGGTAATGTCAAATATTTATTTCCGTCTCAACTGAAGTTTGAATATGAAATTTCTTTTTTCTTTCGAGAAAAATAATAATACAAAATAAAAAGGAATGCCCACGAATGCAAATAAATGTAGATAATATAGGTCTAAATATAAAATAGTTTTAAAAGTGTTGATATACTCTTTTTTGTCATAGTAAATATTTTAGTAATTTTTAAAACAAAATTCATGTTGTATAAATTAGATAATATTGCACACAACTCAATTCCTCCTTACTAAAAAAATAAAATACTTATTGTTTCAGTTACAAGTTACAGCAGATTTCCTCGATAGTGATGAAGTAAAGTCCCTAACAACACATTGCGTTAATAGAGGTTTTATATTACTGGGAGATCAGATAGCAGAATTTTTCACACAAAATGGCTTGGCACCGCCTTCCTCCATGAATGATTTTGTAAATCCTTTCGAAGTTAAAAAACCTTTGGCAAAACTTTTACCTATTATTAATGGTCTACTTTCTAAGCAGTCTTTACCACAAAATTTAGTCCAGCAGTTAATCGCAAAACGAAAAACTTAACATTTTAAGTGCGAATGTGTATGAAAGTTTATTATAAGCACTTTATAGTTTCTCCTTTTAATTGTGGATATATAGAATATGATTATTGGATGGTTGTATAAGACGTTGGTGGACTGACAATTTTATAAGTGTTTTTGTTGGTAAATAAATATATTTATTTTGTTTTATTTTATTTTGTAACCTTAATATAGCATTTTGTAAACCCTTAGCTTACTTAGCTCTTGATGTTTGATGTTTTTATAATTTTTTTGTCAGTTTTGCAAATTTTCATATTCAGCAATGAATTGATCAGATATCAGATGTGTTGTGTTCACTCGCTCCTCAGAACATATGCCCACAATCTGTTGATCGAATTTAAAAATGTCTTTCATATTATAAAAATCATAAATGGGGCTATAGCTACTGTCCTGCCAGTTTGTGAAAATCATGCAAGTACATGTCCCAAAGTGCAAAATTAAAAAGTTGCACTAAATTTGTTAAATGAATTTGCCCTATTGGTGTTCCGAAATTGGAAGTATGCTAGGATTAATTTCTAATTTAGAAAAACCTAGCTCCTCAACCGGGGATCGAACCCGAAACTCCAGGGTGAGGGGCAAGTGTCCTTACCACTCGACCACGAAGCCACATTTGGGCTGTACCTAGTGATGGGAACTATCGAATAAAAACTATTGAATAATTCGATAGTTGGTACTTATAATTCGATAGTTAAATGACGAATGATTGAATTTAAAAAAATGTTGTATTTGAGAATGGAGGTTATGAATATGCATAGACGAAGATGGTTTTTATTCATAGATAAGAGACACATTTTATTATGTGATACGATAAACAGTGAGAACAACAAAATAAACAAAACGCAACTGCCAACTAACTGATGGTGACATGTGACTGATACAAGACCATGTCAGTTCTGTTCTAAAGACTTTTTTTTATGAGGTGAAATTCAGCATCTTTAATTAGCAAATTGACAGTATCATTCAGATGATGTTTTTTGGAAAAGTTCTAATTGAATGAATTCATTCGATAGTAGGAATCATTCATTCAGTAATTATTCAATAGTTCAAATCATTCGATATTGCCCGTCACTAACTGTAACAACACAATTGTTTGGTTTTTACTCCAGATGGTGTTGGTGCGGCTGATAGCTACTATCACGTCTGTTCAGCAGAGATACTGTTAGACAATATGACACAATACAGGAAGCTCAAGTGTTAGCGTTTTGTAAACCTACAAAATTTAAAATGCTTTTGTTCTCTGCCAAATTACAAATTAATATTATGTTATAACCCTTTACTCTCAAACGGCGTAGTGCTTCTACAATTTGAATAAAGTGCCCATTTTCGTCGCTAATTATTAAGTCCTCAAATGTGTCAAAGAGATATATTTCGTAGACTATACTCACCCCATACAGCACAGGATATCCATACGGTGTCCATTTTTGGTCCATTTCGTGTCCGTATGTCCATGGACATGTGATGGATATCTACCGGACATCGATTTACGTATATCTGTACACTGTCCTAAATACGCCACTGTCGCGTCCCCTCTTGGACAAATCCTAAACCCGCCACTGTATAATTCAAACGCGATCGCTCGGGTTCTGATCCAACTGTGAATTTTTTTTTTGTTTTTTAATTTTTATTAATTTATTTATTTCTTGTAATATTATTTATTATTAACAATTTATAATTAAATTTAATATACAAATTTCTATATAATGTGAATAAGTATCAGGAATTAATTATTTGATCTGCAAAATAATTTTCTGATCGGCAAAATTTAACAGAAAATTATAAATTATAATTTTTGCTAGTGAATTCTGGAATTTGCTAAACTAAATTTTTTGCTGCTAAATTTCGTAATTTGCTGGAAAACGTATTTTAGTGATCAAAGAATTACTTGTAATCGAATAATTCATTAATCGGTTAATGAATTACCTGTATTAGAATTGTTTTAATATTGCAATTTTGTATACGAATTTATTGCCTATGTAACCAATTCCAATTATTGTAAGAATCTCAATTGCTCTGTGGTTAAGCGTTAGGCATTTATTATAAAGATACTATAATAAATGCGTTAGGCTACAAATACAGAGGTCCCAGGTTCAACACGCAGGCAATGTGAGTTTTTTAATTTAATACAATAAGACTTTTCGGGTGCAGTGAAGTTATAATTAGTGGTTTTGACCAATCGGTTTTCATTGGATAAAAGTAATTTTAATTTTGAATTCATCCAATCAGAAGCAATGTGGTACTACCCGGTTGATACTATTTTTACATCCGAAAAGCCCTAATGTAATAATACTAGTCTCTATAGCTTAAAACTATGCCGACAGATGGCGTGACTAGATCACCAGAAGCTCTCATGTCCCTATGTGTATACATTAGTATGTACAGTGAGTTAATGCAGGTAAAAACAATAATCCATGTTTGGGGCTCTAGACGTCCGTGAATGGACATCCAAAGGATGTACAATTTTGTGACAAACGGTTGTCCACCGGATGACTAATGGTTTACTTTTGGTATCCAGATGGATATCTGTCGTACGTTAATCAGGTCCATGACGTACATCCAGTGGATTTCCATTGGACGTCGTTCTGCTGTATGGGACCGATTGATATAGTTAAACTATGTATTTATTTTGTCGATTAACGAGAGGTACCTATATTGGGAACCACGGCGCATATGGTGCTACACGGTTAGATGAGTAATAATCAGCTGATTCATGTGTGTTTAAATTCGTTTTATTTTATGAATTGTTCAGTTTAACCTATTTTGCTAATTGGTCGAAGTACTTAACCTAAGAACTCTATTATAATTTTATATACCTTTTGTATTATAGTCTTCTGACTTGAAATGGACACTCATTGCCCAAGTTAATGATTCCCTCATTATGCTTTCTCGCATACTTCTATTTTATGTACTTTCTCACCATAAACACTATTCTCCACGATAATCCAGCTATGTGTTTAGTAAACACCAAAGTATGGGCCTTTACTGGGCCTTTATTCGACCAACATTTCCAGTAAAGGCCCATACTTTTTTATTTACTGGGAGTGGTTTGTCGCATCTACATTTTCCCTGGAGTGATAAATACACAATTCGTATTATGCACTGTTTTCTTCAGAATATTCTAGAATAAACGTTAATGAAATAAAAGGAAAATGGGTACCAACAAATGTGATCAAACGAATGTAAACAAAGAGCACTTACTCGTTTTGTTATAGTGCAAATTCACCAAGGGGCGACATGAGGCTTAAATTCCTAATAAAACTCCCACTTTACGATAAACTCCAGTTTAACCGACACCTAAAGTTTAAATAGAAGGTAAAATCATAGATGTATAAAACCGACCGAAGCAAATTCTATGATGGATGATCCACAGACAGAATATATACATATATTGTTAGTTGGGTTATGTCTACCATGTTGTGTATCTCGCAGATCTTTGCGAACCTCCCTGTAGACTTCTGATTTTCCTCGTATTTGACCACCAGGAACTTTTCATTTCCCCTAAATGTCAAAATAAGACAGTGTAAAAAAATCATGTCGACTGTTTATATACATGTGGACTAGATTTTTCTTTTTTATTAGGAATGCTTTTGAAAATGTGTTAAACAAACGTATTTTGTTCTTAACAATTAACTAAATCTACGAATTAAGTGTTTTAAGCATTTATATGTGTCTAATCTGTTATCGAAGCCCAACCCACTTGCAAAGTATGTATGACGTAATTTGTTTTTCCTCATTTATAGACAGCTTGTTGCTATTAAGTTTATTTGCAAGTTATTTTTATTAATCAAGTACGAGATACATTTTATCAGTAGCATATAAACCTTAGGTTTTTCAAGAAATAAAGAATTAGCAAATTTGTTATGATTTAACCAAAATGGCGGAAGCTGGATGCACTACGTTTACAATTATTTTTAGAAAACATTTTTTAAAAATTCACTCATTGTTTACCACAGTGAAATTAGCAAATTAGTTGTTGCTTAACATATTTAATTATTAAAACTTTTCAAAGGTTGGTTATATTATTATACTTTCCTTTGGTAGATATGTACCTATTTTGATAATCTGAACTTCGGTTACCTACCTACCTGGAAAGTTGCCTAGTCTACTACTGTAGTGTAGTCTTATTTTCTAATTTAGATCATGATTTGGAATTAGAATATAAACATACTTTCCTGCAGTATTTTTTTGTCATTTATTTGCACGTTTTATTGTTTATTAATTAGCAGAGAATCAGCAGGATTTAGCATATCTATAATACCTAAAAAAGTATCTAGCTTCTGAACATTCATATACTTTTACACGGTAGAAATAAAGGTTTTTCATTTTAAGAATACGTTTACAATCACATGTATTTTATAAAAAATATTTCAATTATCAGAGATTCAGCAGGATTTAACGGATCTATAAAAACTAAAAAAGTATCTAGCTTCTGAACATTCATATACTTTTACACTGTAGAAATAAAGGTGTTTCATTTTAAGAATATGTATTTTATAAAAAGTTTTAATCAAACAGATAAATCTGGCAATGTTCCTAAACTGACAAACAAGTACTATTAACAGAATCACCAGTCTATAAAAATAATAGGCTAAAGAATGCTCCACTGAGCGATACTGATAATTATCAATATCTAGATCATTCCTAAAATTATTATTCTTGTGAACAAGACCAAAAGAGGGAAAGACGTGCATTCTGATTTTATTTTATATTACCCGTGTGAATATTTTTGGCTTGTGAAAAAACTAAATTGTCATCTCGATTTGCGTCATCTCTTGAGATGATTATAAAGCCAGCACACCTGTAGCTATATAGGGTGTCCCATATGTAAGAGTATACAGAGCAATAGCATATTCCTTTATGTAAAAAAGATGCGATTTAGCCAAACTTAGCTTGGTGTAAAAGTTACTAGTGACCAAGATACAGGTTGTCAGACATTTTTTATTTTGATTTTTTAAATAAAATATTCCAGTATTTTAACAAAATTTGGTGACTAGGGTTTTTTTGAGACGAGGCATTCAAATCTATTCATAGTTTTATTGTTATTTCTATAGGGAGCCACCTGTACTTTGCAAGCCTTTAAAACATCATAACTTTTTGTGCCTTAGTGTATCTTTCTTTTTAATAAAAATACCTGTTTTCCTATCCTTCTTACGTAAAAAAGTATACCTACCTTGTAAATGTAGCTACGAGCAAATGTTTTCGAGATGTGTTTTTAAAATTTCCATTGCATTATTTTAAAATAAGTAAAATATTATCACTTAATTTACAGAATAATTGAGTGAAGCAAATAGTATAAAATTATTTATTTTTTTTAAATTTTTTAAATTATTAAATTCCAACACTTTCAATAAAAGTGCCCAAGAAAAACAGTGGTTTAAATAAACGGATGTATTTAAGAAAATATGATATATTTAAATACAAATTTCATTTTAAAAATAAATAACAATAACTAATAAATAGAGTTGGCAAAAATGCGCCGCAGGACATAGGCGTACGCATCATAATAAGTGTAATAAAAGAAATTTACTAGTAATAAAAGCAATAAACTGTTACAATTTATAACAATGTATGCACAACTTACCCTCTTAACTAGCTTGGTTATCACAAACTGGAAAAGATCTGTAAAAACATCATCAGCAGCATCATGTATGTTTCTATGGTTGCCTCTGTGAGTAATGTTCGATGTGAAAAAATATGCTTATATTTTGAGAACGACCGTTCGACATCTATTGATGTAATACAAGCATACTTAAAAAGTCTTTGAACCCACTTAACGGATCTGCAGTTGCACCATCAGTACCATCACAAAATTGTCTTAATCTGGTAAAACCGGTGTCTTGCTTTAACTCACTCGCAAACTTTTCTCCAATGGGCTCATTTTTTGCATCACCTATAGACTGTAGCAGTCGATTTACTTCGTCCACTATTTGCAGTGACTACACTAACGACAAAATTGTTTCAACAGAAACATCCTCAAATTTTGTCTAGCTTTCCTTAATAGCTGCAGCCTCGTCTGGATTGAATTATAGTATCACAGCTTTTATTTGTTGTAAATATTCATCATAATAAAAAGCTGCCTTCAACCATGTTCCCCAATGTGTAAGAATGTGTGGTGGTTCGGGAATACCGTGACACTTGCTATGAAATGCGCGAAGACGTTTAGGAGATTTAATAAACACTTTTTTTTACTTGTTATTAATGCATCTACCTTT
This sequence comes from Rhamnusium bicolor, assembly GCA_029963845.1. NCBI lineage: Eukaryota > Metazoa > Arthropoda > Insecta > Coleoptera > Cerambycidae > Rhamnusium > Rhamnusium bicolor. Next base: position 65,015 of record JANEYF010001443.1, on the reverse strand, counting down.
GGAAAATCTTGTCGAATTGTTTCAACCACAAGGTGTAAAGCATGCACTTTACACGTAACATGTACCAACCTACAACTGTGTTGTTGAAGAGAACGGCCTACCAAACACATTTCTGCGGCGATGGTGTCACAAACATCAACACTTGACTTTTTGACAGGTAAAATTTTTCTAACGTCTCCAGCACAACCCGCGTAATTGTTTGGCCAGTACACTCAGTTAGTCTTTTGCTAGCTAGTAACAGTGGAAATGTCGATTTAAGAGGGTCCAGTACACGTACTATAACATTTAAAATAGATTTTTTTTTACAATCTGTCGTCTCGTCAACACAACCACAGCCGTGTATTTTTTTACTACACATTTGATCTTATCTACAATGTCTTCGCTTACAGTTGGTACATAGTTACACAATGTTGTACGACTTGGTAACGTCACCTTGAGATTGTATTTATTCCAGAACTCCTGAAATGGTTGTTTATCCAGTATGTGCAGCGGAACATCACAGCAGGCAATCAGCATTACGAGTAAATCGAACGAACATAAACTGTTTTGTCGAAGGCACGCCCATTTTTTTAGTTTTATGTTGCACAGAATTTACGTGACGTTTACAATCGCGTTTATCCCGGCACATCAGGTCTGTCTCGCACATCTTACAAATTATTATAGCACCATTGTAGGATAAATACGGGAATTCACTGATAAATTTATTCACTTTGGGCAGGTCTGACATACTTTATTATTAAATTAAAAATCAATTGTTAGTCTTTGCTAAAATAGTAAACAAGTATGAGTATATTGTAGGTAGTTCTGACCGTTCTAGAATAATGCGCTAGAGCGTCATCTTGCATGAAAGACATATTTTGTCTTAAATTCGGTGGTAACTCATCCAAAAAATCGACTAGTTGAGTTTGGAGAAAATTCAAGTATAATTCACTGTTTAAAATAGGTGGTAGCACATATGGTCCCAAAACATAGTTATCAATAATGAGGGCTACCGTTTTTAGGCTCACTGTATAGAAAAACGAGGACAGACGTTTAAGTTAGGCTTGAATTGAAATGGATAACATTTATTCCCAGTCATATGGTTTTGATTTGAACACTCAAAATTCTTAGTGTAATGTAAAAATTACCCTTTTGTAACATTAACAATCTTTCATTACACCGAAAGTCAGTTGTTTCATCCACTATCACCCACAAAAATTTATTGCGTACGTACGTCCTTTACAATATTTTCCAAAACATTTTTTTGTAAATTTTTGGTAAATTTGTTTTACGCAATATATGACCACTAGGTAAAGGAAAACCTGGTACGTATTTTACAAAGATATCTCTAAACCCGGCATGGTCGGCTATGTTCCAAGACAGGCTACATTCACAGAACTTGACACACGGATCATAAAAAAATTACCCTTTTGTAACTGTACCGGCAATATTTTGTCGATGAATAGCCGACTTTAAATGTCTTTCACAATCACGTCGTGTATGAAATACGTAACATCGATTGAATGGAGTACACGGAATATGTGACTCATGTGGTCATCGTAGTGTTCAGTCTTTTTTTGTAGTTTATGCATAAACGGTAGTGACTGTGCCATTGCTAAGAGCGTTTTATGTGAGAACCAAACCAAACTGGGGAATAATAATTGCCAAGTACGTATAATTTTATATACGTATTATAACACTGACGTAGTTTTCCACGAAACACCAAAACATTATATACTGCACTCGTCGCGCGTTTCGTCAACTAAGGTGGCATCATCTGGAGATGATTAAAACTGGTGATGATGCTGACTTGGTTGGCGAAACGCGCGTCGAGTGCAGTATATAGTGTTTTGGTGTTTCGTGGAAAACTACGTCAGTGTTATTTTTATATCAAAGGTTCCAACCCACTCCAGGAATACGTATTATCCCGGTTTCCTGCAACTTTTTGCCGTAGTGATACGGTTATAGTGGTTGCATATATACAGTTGTATAAATAGACGCCACGTGAATTTTTATGTGATGTATTTATTTATATTCGTGATTCGTCGATACATCACGAAAAAATGCCGTTACGTCATCGTTATAATTCATATGAATCAAATCAGCGCTGCATTAGTCAAATTCATACTTGTTGAAATGACGTCCAGGTATAAACAAACTTTACTCGTTGACAGGTGAAAAAGTAAAAAATATAACCTATAATTTGTTCACTAAAAGTCAGAATAATATAAGGATTTCGTCAGTCTTAAAATTTAAATTAATTTTATGTTTTTATATAATTTGTCACCATGCAGATTGATTGTATATATTAATAATTACGTTTAAATTAATTGATATCACTAAAAATAAAAAAACTGTTGGCGTTCTAGAAAAAGGATTTTGTCTTTTTAAGAACCATTATTATTACACATTGAAACATACCTTTTGTCTTGAAAATTAACTATCGTTAGTTCTGAAAAGATTTGTTTTTCATATACAAAAATCAATAAAATAAAGAAAACGGTAACAATCAAACTCAAAAATAAACAAATGCAAATTTGACAGTTGACATGCAGAAACAAGAAGCCATGAAACATGTGACAACGACACTAGTCAAAATTTTTATTTTTATAACTGCCGGCTCTGAATAATGGCAAATATTTCCGGTACCTGCGTATAATTAGTGTATAATTAATAATATAAAGTATATAAAGTCTGAAACTCATTGCAAGGTTTTATATATCAAAATTTTTTAACAGAACATACCATGTCTATATTTGTATTTCAAAAGTAATTAAAAAAAAAAATTGTTTTTTTTTATTTAATTCTAAATACCTATTCGAGTTAGACAAAAAAAACTGAATAAAAATGTGTTTTAATTATTAGTAATTCGAGTAATAATTGATTAAAACCAGAGTTAAAAATATACATATGTATAAACTTAGAAGGTATCCTTTTGTATCAAAATTCAAAGTTTCTATAATGTACAGGTTGTCCCAGGTAAGATGTCACTCGCAATTTTCTCGCTAATTTTAAAGACATATTCGTAGTTCAAGAACTAATGTGATGTAGTTTTTTCCGTGAAATCTGATGCCGTCAAGAAAGAAACAGTTGAACATCAAACAAAAAAAGTTGCGGCCCAAAAACCGATTTTCTTCAAAAAAAAAAAAAATTAAAATGGCGAGTCATTATATTTTTTGTTATAAGGTATTAAGTACTGGAACAAATTTCAATTCAATTTTTTCATATCACTTCTGGCTTGACCGGAAATGATATCTTTTTCTAAAAATTTCGAATCTCCCAATATACATATGTTGGTTCCATTCAACGGAACATTCAATTACATACATACATATCTATCAAAAATGCATAAGCCACTTTTGTGATACATATCTCTAAAAGTTTTTGAAATAATTTTGAAAAGTACCAACAAAATCGCGAGTGACAGCTGGGACACCATGTACGTACTTAAATAATTTATTGAATGAAAATTTTTATATTAATACAAACTGCTTTTTATATGTATAATTTAATCTCGAATTTAATTGCTTTGGTGGATGTACATACATATACTTCCGAGTTAGTGTGATGATGAGAATTTAAAGCAGCTTATATAACAATGCTTATTTACAACCCTCCACCCTCTATATCATTTTGAATTTTGTTGTCTTATTGCGCAATATATCACGTGATGGCTAAATTTTATCTCGTATCAACCTCAGCTTCTCTACAAGTTGGGACAAGTTTGCGTCGCTTAAACGGATCATTATGTTGTTTAATATAATCTAAACCTTAACAGTGTGTTCCTTAGATTTAATTTGCTTTATTCAAAGTTTGGCACTCGGTTTGGCATTCCGAAGTTTTTATAGTGCTGTGTTCATTTCATCACTGTTGCATATTTCATTTATCAGGTGACTCATTCGAATCTGTAAGTTTTTGCATTGTGTATTATTGGGATTATATGATTATAAATAGTTAATTATCATTCAAAATGTAAATATGTATGTATGTACAAATTTAAATAATTTAGATAATAATTTTTAAAGGCAGTAATCGAAAATACTTTAAAATATTGCCTCGGAGTGATTGTTTAATTTCTCGTCAACTTCATTCACAACGGATTTGTTTGTAAAATTTTAATTTTCCTGTTTAAAAAAAGTTGGAACTTATTACACTGTTTCATTTGTTGCCATGGGCGCCGGACAAGAGGGTCAATAGTGCTTTTGTTGCCGACCCCCCCCTCCCGATTATCAACAACAAAATCCAACGAAAAAATAAAAAATGTTTATTGTAGAAGACAAATCAAACCAACGATTACTTTAATTGTAACAAATAAATAACTAGAACTCGCTATTTCTTATTAAAGACATTTGTTAAGTATTCATCTATTTATACACACACTTAAACTAAAGAATTAAACTGAATTAATCTAAGCAAAGTTAAAATAGCATTTCTATATTCAGCATTCATACACAGAATTAAACTAAGGAATTAAATTAAGCATTTTGCCAATACGTAAGCGTCGCCTACATCAATAATGTAGGTAACAGGTGCAAAATACCAGTAACAAAAAACTCATTAAAATGACACTTTCTTCCAGATTTTCATCCATTTTGAGGACGTATAATAATGATGATAGTTACAAGACATATTGTAAAACATTTGTAGAATACATAAACAAAAAGCATAACCTAATAAATTTGAAATTTCTAAATGCAAATGTCAATGCGCATGAGTTAAATATGATAGTTCATTAATCATTCGTTTTAGTTGATTTGTATAAATATCACTAGAATTTCTTAAGTTCTTAATTTAGTTCCTTAGTTTAATTCTTTAATTTAAGCCTGTGTATAAATAGCCCATAAGTAATAGTAGTTGCAGTTCCGAAAGATTGTGGTTAACAAACAAATAATAAATTATAGTAAATAGGCCTCACATATACCTTATACTGTTACTTGTGTAGTAAATTGTTAAATTGTTTTCATTGCTCTTGTAAGTTTTGATATTTTGCAGGTTAGGTTGATCTATTTTAAATTTTATGTATTATTATACCGGATGACCACAGGACATGGTACCAGTGGCGGTTCGTGGGTCAAGAGATAGGGAGGTCAATTAGAAAAGTTTACTATATTACCTACTTTTTAAAGTGATATAAATTCCAAGTCGATCCTCCCGTTTTTTTGAGGTGCAAAGTGGTCAATTACTTTTTCATTAAAGGCTTTTATCTTCTTTATTAATGCCCTTTCTATGGTAAGCATAGCTAAAGTAGATAACCTTTCCTGACCCATGGTATTTCTTAAAAATGTCTTTATTCTTTTTAAGGTGGAAAAACAACGTTCACTTTCGACGGTAGTCATAGGGAGAGTACACAAGATTTTTAACAGTTTGACACTTTCAGAAAAAAGTATTACACAAATTATTGTTAATAAAAAGCTGTAACAAAGCAACTGCACTTTCACTATTGGAAAAAATCTTCTCGGCTATATAATACTTCTAATTCAGTTTTAAGTGTCAAATGATTTATGGCTGGATACTCCGTTTTAACTAATTTAAACATATCTTGAGGAAAGCTTTTTTTATAATCTTTAAATCGATCTGCGTGAAATAACTGAGACACTGCTAAATGATTACTGAAGCCAAACCTGTTTTTGATCTCAGATGTAATTATATCACAAACTTCTAATAAAATTCTCCTTATTGATTCTTCCGTTTTACGTCTCTGGGCAGACTGCATGGATGTCTCCTCCAAATAGTTATTCAAAATTTTATTTCTGATGTCATCAATTTTACTATTAAAAACGCCAATACACTTATTTACTATTATGACATCGATATTACATTTTTGTAATTGATTGAACAATATATCACAATGAGGCATAACTAAATGAAAAAAATTTAACCAGTAAAGAAAATGTTCATTTTGTAAATAGTTTTTTAAACCAATAGCTTGGTTTAGAGTTTTGTTTTCTGAATCATTATCAATGATTTTTTCTAAACAATCTAATAATTCTGTTCAATAGGTATAAACAGTCTCTATGCACTTTGTATTAAAATTCCATCGTGTTGGGGCCGCTTTAGGTAATCTCACCTTAACAACATTATCTAACACGGCTGTTCTTTTTGGCGATTTTCCAAAGAATGAAGAAAAGCTATGTAAATTAGCAAAGAAAAATTTTATGCTTTTATCCTGACTTGCTGCTTTTTGTAAAATTAAATTTAGTTGATGAGCATAACAATGAATAAAATTTGCTGAAGGATAACTTTTTTTAATTTTGGCTTGTACACCTCCAAAAGCACCACTCATTACTGATGCTCCATCGTAACTTTGTGCTATCAATTTTTCAGGACTCATTAATTTTCAGACATTCTAACTCTTTTAAAATTACATCTGTCAAATACTGCGATGTTGTTCCTTGAGGCTGAATAAATTTCCAAAATCTCTCACATACAACACTGTCTAAAACGTATCTAAACACAAAAACTACTTGTACTTTATTGGAACTATCTGTGGATTCATCCATTTGAACTGCAATGAAGTCAGATTGATTAATTTCAGATTTTCCACTGGGATAAATCGTACATTGAATTTCGAAAATACCTATTAACTTATTTTTTCTTATCAAGAGATGTTTGCTTTATCGTCATATTAGGTTTTGGACGGCCACCACCTTTGAATTTCACTCGGTCTTCATAACCCAACTTATGTTCATCTTTCAGTTTTAATATATTTTGTACAACACTCATATTTAATAGTAAACACCAAAAACACTGTTTTAGTTAATTTCATGACAAGTAGAGATTTACTAATAAAATGTTCCCAAATAAAAACATTAAAAACAACGCGACAGACACCGACCAACTCGTACCTAGTCAACATTAAGACTGCTGTACTGACCTTCGTGCGTTATCGTTTCCGTACAATGTGTCAGGGGCATTGTCCCCGCCAGTGTTTTCTGTCTCTTTTGCATTCTGACGATTCACGCATAAGTCTATTTCACTTTAATTCGTTGTAAATTCGGTCCGTAGCTAGCTTTAAGGACAAGTTGTGGATTGACCCAAGATTTTTAAATTCTATAAATGAATAATGTAATGAATATGAATGTAGAGGCTCGGTGCTCGAGGGGATACGAAATCCTGCGATTTAGATATTTGAATCGTATTGTGCATAGAATGAACTAGAAACTTTAATATATTATTTAAGAATATTAAAAATATATATTATATTACATATTTTTAAACTTCAGAAAATGAATAGCTCTATTTTTTTATTTGTATGTGGGAGGTCATTGACCAAATGACCCTATAGAAGAACCCAAAAGTTTCCGTATTTTTAAAGATATAAATCTGAAATTTGGGAATTGTTAATAGGACATGAAAATACATGTTTTGATGCTATTTTTAAGTTTTTTGTTCTTACGCCAACTTTTTTTCTTAAATATAACCAAAATTTTTTTTTCGATTTCGATGGGACTATTTGCCTATATAACTAATTTTTCAAATTTAAAACCGGTTGAAAAATGGTCAACTTATAGACGATTTTCTCTACATAAAGATGGCCAAATTTCAATTTGAAATTTCGTGAGGCAAGCTGTGGATTAATGGGATATTTTCATTGATCCTAGATGAAAGTGGAAATGCTTATATTCTGAAAATACATTTTTTTTTGTATTTTTGGCGCCGAAAAATAGTTATTTACATAACAAGTCCGGTGTACTGGATGAGCCCAGTAAAGATACTTTCCGGGTCTGTTGCATACCATATTTTTTTCTGTAACCGTTTTTGCTATTTTCAAGTTAAAAATAAAAGAATGGGTGTTTCCTAAAATGTATTTCTTACCAAAAATACATAAGGAAAATAATCCTCTTAGGCATAACGTTTCTTTTATTGGATCCCCTTTATATGTATAATACGACTAAATTTATTTCTGATCTGTTAAAAAATGATTTTGAAAAAAGACGAGATATATAAAAAAAACTCCTTTGAGTTGGTCGAACAGTTAAAAGGTGTAATTTTGCCAGACAATTATATTCTAGTGTCGTTGGACGTTATTTCACTCTTCATTAACATACTAACAGACTCAACAAAAGAAATAATAAAAAATAGGAGGTCCCTTATCGAAAGTCATACTTCCATGACATTAGATTTATTTATTTATTTGTTTATTTTTTGCATAGAAAACAATTATTTTATGTATTCCATGGACGATTTTATATGGCCTTGGTATGGCATGTCTGCCATATGCTCAGATATAGTCATGTCAGAACTTCAAAATACCTGTTTATCAAATTTATCATCCGAGGTACCCTTTTTCAAAAGGTATGTTGATGACATAGTTACAGCCGTGCCAAAAGACAAATGTGAGGAACTATTAAACGTGTTTAATGGCTTCCATCCAAAAATACAGTTCACAATTGAAATAGAAAACAACCGTAAAATACATTTTTTTGGACATAAGATCATAAACGATGACAATAGTGTACATTACGGATCGTTACCACAAAACTACATTTTCTGAAAGGTTTCTTAATTTTCATTCTGAACATATTCTCAAACATAAAATTAATATTATTAATAACTTAAAATAGCCGGGCAAATAATTGTTTAAAAAGATATATGTTATACTTATCTGTGATAAGATTTGTAAAAGTTAGTAAATAATAATTAGCAAAAACTTTTCAGTTAATATTATTTTTCATTCCACTCTATATTTTAACTTTTACCAAGAAGAGGAACTTAATTTGTTTTTAAATTATTTCATTCGACCAAGAGGTATTTTCACTATATAATTTCAATTATTCTGTTCTCTGAAGCCATTAATGTTTATTACATTAAGGTTTACAAGTTTCCTTACTTTGGATTCTTTAAATGTGCTGGCTACCCTGATGACGCAATGCAAGCAGAAACACGTGTCGGTAGATATTTTAAAGTTTTTTAAAGTGAGTGTCAACTGGTGAGTACCTTGTGTTTTATGTAATTTTGGTTTTATTAGACAGAATAGTTGAAATTAAAAATAACATTATTGAGTCAGTTGTACTGAACATAATTGTTTAAAAAGATATATGTTATACTTATATGTGATAAGATTTGTAAAAGTTAGTAAATAATAATTAGCAAAAAATTTTCAGTTAATATTATTTTTTATTCCACTCTAAAATATAGAGCTGAAAAATTGTCAGACATAAGGTTCCATGAAAAAAATAAAGAATTGATAAAGACATTCCCACACAAAAATAATTATCCACTAAATTTAATTTCAAAAATTCTTAACAATAACAAACAGAACAATACTAATAATCAAAACCAAGAAAATAACAAACAATATCACAAAATTCCTTATATAAGAAACCTTTCAGAGAAACTTAATAGAACTCTATCAAGAAATGGTTCAGTTATTGCATACAAAAGTGAGAACACTATCGGAAAAAATTGTTGTACTAAATTAAAAGATAAAACACCAAAAGATCTAGAATCTAATATTGTATATGAGATTCCATGCTCAGAGTGTAATGTTGTATACATAGGCACTACAGGAAGATATTTTAAAAAAACGATTATCTGATCATATGGCTGACTGTAAAAATGTCCATGCCAAAAAAAATCCAACTCAGTTAGTTGAGCATTTTATCCAAAAGGGCCACACATTTGCATTTAATGATGCCAAAATAATAGCCAAAAATAACAGCTACAGAAAGAGAATGTTTAACGAAATGATCTGTATAAAAAAGCACCCTAACAGTATAAACAAAAGAACAGATATAGAAAATCTTAACAGCGCTTACTTTAACATTATTGAACACCTAAAAAGTACTTTTTAATACAATAAAAAACTAATAATAATATATATATGTATATAAAAAAAAAAAAAAAGATAAGATAATAAGATCACAGAAGTATCATACATTAGTGATATTTCAATCGCCAAACGTAGCAATTATATTTATGTTGTTTCTGTTCAATAGACATTTTATAAAAAAAAGTTACGTACCTAATATGTCCTGTAATTATTTTGATAAAATGACACAAAATTTTAATTTAACCGTAAGTTTTTATACTTACATATATTCTATAATTTTATTTTTTTTATCACTGTGTTTTCTATATTTTTTACATTTTCCAATCATTATTTATATCATTGTTATACGTTCTTAGTGTCCTGAAGAATTTTGTTTAATTTATTAACTCTATTAAAAATACCCTCTATATATAAATATATTTTTTGATTGTTTGTTAAAACGGTACCTGTGTAATAACTAAAAGTATTTCCTTTTAAATTTAGTCAGGTTTAGATCTAATTGTTGCACCAATTGCTGTCTCCAGTATATTTTTATTTTTGCGGTTAGGTCTATCGTTTTCGACTAGTCCGGACATGTCTGTGGAAACGTTTTCCAATTTTACTTTTCAACAAAATCTACAACTCTAAATCTTTTATTTTTACCTGGGTTGTACGATATATGCTATACCTAAACTTCATCAGTCCATGTTTTGTACATCTAAAAAATATCTCTAATGTACACTGCAATTAATTCTGTTTTTTTTTGCAATAAAAATAAAGATAATATTTATATTTATTTACTATGTGCAAACTTGATAATATGTATGTAATATTATATAAAAATAGTCATTGAGAAGCTGATAAAATTTTAATCAAATTCATTCATAAATGCTTTTGAGTGCATTATTTGAGTAAGTGGTTAGCGATAAATACTCCCGATAAAAAATATATATAATGAGGAACATTTATTACTATTTGCATTTGTCTTAAAAAATATATCAAATATTTTCTCTTGTATAAATAGATATTTATTTAAATAATTCATAAATACGTTTAATACAGTTTTTCAAAATATTATGTTATTGTATTTATGAAAAATAAATTCATCATCTGTGTTCTCATGAGATATATATTTTTGAATTATGTATATTTTTAATTAAAATTAGATATTCCACATATAAAAAAAAGATTAAATTATCCTTGGTTAAATAGTTGTTCATAGCTATGTCAAATATAAGTACAAGTATGTTTAAAGCCTTTTAAAGTTTTAGCCGAAGTTTGTACTTTAATTTATAATAATTATAATAAACTGTGATTCTAAAAGAGTTATTAAGGTATTAAGGGTCTTATAAGGATAATAATGTATCGAGGTCGACAGTGTCCACCGGGTGGGCAACTAAGAATGGACCTGGTTGCTTGGTTGGTTGTCGTTATTACAAATTAGAGCACTTCTATAATAACTAGCATCAGATATGTTTTTACAGTTGTCTCAGTAAGCGATGTTCGCTGTGGTGAAAAAATATGTTTGTATTTTGAAAAAGACCGTTCGATATCTACGGAAGTAATACAGGCATAAATAAAACACTCTGTGAACTCACTTAACGCAGCTGTAGATGCACCATCACAAATTTGTCTTAATTTGATAAAATCAGGGTCTTTCCGTAATACACTCGAATTTTTCAATAACGGGCTTATTTTTTGCGTCATTTATAGTCTGTAGCTGTGTATTTACGTCGTCCACTATTTGCAGCGATTCCACTAACGACAACGTAGTATTTTGCAATTTTTCTATTGCGTTGTGTAGTCCTCTATAATTGTTATAAATAGTTTTTAAATCTGTTTCAAGGGAAACATCTTGAAGGCTTGTCTGGCTTTCCTTAATAGCTGCAGCCTCGTTAGGGTTGAACTGTAGTATCACAGCTTTTATTTGTTGAAAATATTCAGCATAATAAAAAGCTGCCTTCAACCACGTTCCCCAACGTGTCAGAATCGGCTCTGGTGGTTCCAGAATACTAGGACACAGTGTGTGAAATGCTCGAAGCCGTTTAGGAGATTTGAGTATTTGTATTTGTTATTAATGCATCTACCTCTGGAAAACATTTTCGAATCGTTTCTGCTACAAGATGGAACGCATGCACTGTACACGTAACATGTAAAACCTACAATCGTCTCTATGAAGAAAACGGTCCACCAAACGCATGATCGCAGCACCGTCGGTCACAAACATCAACATTTGACTTGTTGACAGTTCAAATTTTTCGAAAGTCTCCAATACCATCCGCGTAATTGTTTCGCCAGTACACACAGTTAGTCTTTTGCTAGCTAGTAAAAGTGGAAATGTTGGTTTAACAGGGTCGAGTACACGTACTATAACATTTTAAATAGAATTTTTTTACAATCTGTCGTCTCGTCAACACATAACCTCAGCCGTGTATTTTTTAATGCACATCTAATCCTATTTACAATGTTTTCACGAACACTTGGTACATATCTACGTAACGATGAACGACTTGGTAAATTCACCTGGGAATTGTATTTATTCCAGAACTCCCGAAATGCTGGTTTATCCAATATGCGCGCGCAAGGGAACATCACAGGCACTCAGCATTAACAGTAAATCAAACATAAACTGAGGTTCCAAAGAAGACACGCCATTTTTTTATTTTTATGCCGGTTACTATTGACATGCATTTTGCAGCCGTATTTATTCCAGCACATTGTCTTGATCACAAACTTTACAAATCATTTTACATCCATCACAGAATAAATCCGGAAATTCACCGATAAATTTATTCATTTTATCAGCGTACGGTCGTTTTCTACTCTTTACGCTCAACATTATTTATTATTTATTAGTACTCTATGCATCGACCGACAGATAACAACTGAAGTGTGTCGTGTCATCATCATCGTAAACAAGCGCGCGATGGCATTGGTATTGCGCCCGACCCTGAATCTACCATCGCTTGGCCAGGCTTAGCAATCAGTATCGAGGCAGAACAGTGCAGGGTCCTGCGGGAAACCGGGATACTCCTATGCAATCTTATAGGCAGCTTGACACTTTCTCTCCTTAGCAACATAAAAGCGTGCGGTTATTTTTGTGGTGGTGTTTGGTTTGTTTCTCGCATAAAGCGCTCTTAGCAATTGTGCAGTCATTACCGTTAGTGCATAAACTACAAAAAATGTTAGAATAACGACGATGACACAACAAATGGTTCACATATTCTGTGTACTTCATGCAATCGACGTTACGTATTTCATACACGCCGTGATTGTGAAAGACCTTTAAATTCGGCTATCCATCGATAGAATTTTGCCGGTACAGTGACAAAAGAGGATTTTTTTTATGATTTATGTATGTATCATGCTCTGTACATGTAGTCTGTCTTGGAAAGAAGCCGACTTGTTAAATTTAGAGATTTATTTCTTTGCAAAATATGTACCTTTACTCCTTTACCTAGTAGTCATACATTGCGTAAAACATCTATCAATTGTGTATAAAAATGTTTTGGGGAATATAGAGGACGTACGAAATAAATTTTTGTGGGATGAAGCAACTGACTTTCGGTGTAATAAAGTTGTTAATGTTATACGAACAATTTTGAGTGTTCAAAAGGCTTTGCTCTGACAGCAAGTTTCCTGACCCTGAATACACAATCACACAAACCACCACCGAAATGAATCAAGCACGCCAGATCAGATTGATTACGGGGACATTCGGGGAATTCCTCGGATCTCTGCCTGTAAAACAGTATCATATGTGGTCTCCTGTTGCTTCTGGCCGACGTATTATTACTCAGATACGTTTCAGATAAAAGTGTCTGAATTCTGCAGGTATCGGCCAATATCTCAAAATTCAAAGTATCGGCCGATAACAGATACTAAGTAACGATATTGTCACCTCTAATTGTAATTTCAACATAAAATAATAATTATTGCAGAAAACATGTTTGTTATTAATTTTTATAATTGTTACATACCTTATATACCTACTACACAAATATCAACAAATGTATCTTTGACGTACTTATTTGGAAATTCAACATAAATAACAAAAAGTAAAATACATATCTTGCACTATAAAACTTTACTAATTATCTTATCAGTCTCCATCTTGAACTGATAAGCGAAGAATTGCTTTGTATTTTATCTTACTGATAATTTATTTTTGTTGTAGGTAGTGCCAGGGAACCTGGGATATGTAATTTATATATGTTTTTAAATTACATTACGAGTAAATTTTTTCTAACAATGGATGCTAGCAGCACTTCTAATACAGAAAAATGCTCCTGTGACAAATCCGAACTTTTAGAAAGTGACAGCAGTAATTCCGAATCACCGACGTCCTCAAAAGATAAGAAAAGCAAGATGAGTTTGTTCAATCTTCGCCGTGGGAGACCCTTGCATTTTACCTCAAAACGAAACAAAAAAGCCTGCCGCACCGTCTACATCACCTAGCACAAGTAACAACTCAATAAAAAAATCTCCGAAATGGAGCATTAAATTTAATTGTACCAAAAAAAGAGCCCAAAGTTGCCTTCAACCAAGAAAATCAAAATTGTTGTAGATGTACTTGTTATAGACGTACTAATGAAAATTTCTCAGGGACTAATACGGTTGTCTCTAGTGAAGACAGTGAAAGAACATCAACTGAGGCTTCTATTAGCAATAGTAGTTCAAATATAGATGTACTAGACAGTAGTGAAAACAGAACGCAGGGGGGAGCTGCTGATCATGTACCTCACGTGGAAGTTGAACAAGCTAATGGTATTAGGGGCATTTATGGTACTGCTCCAGCTACAAGTTCTATTCCCAATATCATAATTAGTGCACCTTTTCTAGACATGCAGTGGTGAGTTATATATCTGTTAAATTCATTTTAAAATTAATTGATTCAAAAAATTTATATATCTAAAATAGAAAGGAGTATTAACCAAGATAAATTACAATGTATTGTTACGTGTTTGCTATCCACACAAACACCTATATTCGTAGCTTCGTCGATTGAAAGTCCAGGTAACACTAACTCACTACTTTATTTACTAATTAACAATTAACAACAATAGATTAATTACTGTCTTAACTATAATCACACTTGAACACTTATAAGTCTCTTTCTTATTTCTTCTTTACTCGTTCACGTTCAACTTAAGATTGAGAGTCGGCCCACCGTGTGTCTTATTTATACATCCATTCACACGATCTAGAGCAGTCCAGAATATTTCCGGCCGTTAGCGTACAATTCCAGTCTCATCTAACCAGTCTACACAGTCCAGTGGCGTAACACTGACCCCCTCCTTAAGCTTGAACGTCCCGATCAGGCAATTCATTATTCCCTGCATACTTGGCTAGTCTCTCTATATGCAACACCTTCATCTTAGATTTTGGATTTTGCTGAATTCTATATACAACGTCGTTTAATCTGGTGACGACAGTGTAAGGTCCTTCCCAAGGGTGGTGAAGTTTCGGGGACCTGCCTTTCGTTGTGGGTTATATAGCCAAACCAACTCTCCCACCTGGTACCCTCCTGAATTAGCCTTAAGATCATAAGGAGCCTTCATACGGTCATTTGTTATTGTAATTCGCTCAAAAGGAGCACTGGCGTTATATTGCTTATTTCTTATTTGTGGCCCCATTCTTGCCGCGCAAACTTCACATTGGCGGCACCAAGCCTCCACATCTTGACGACTGTTTACCCAGTAGAAACGTTCTCTTACTTTAGTCAAGGTTTTGTTGATGCTAAAATGTCCGCCAGACGTTCCATTATGCACTTGCTGAAGTACATTTGCTACATGACATCTCGGGATTAACAATTTCAAAGTAACTTTCCTCCCATCTGGACTTTCCCACGCTCTCTTTAGCAGTCCATCCTCTACTATAAGAGAGTCTCATTGTGCCCATAGAGCCTTCAGCCCCACTGATTTATTTGAAATGTCTTTCCAATCGGCCCGGGTTCCTCTTTCTTTCCATTTCAAAACAGGACCAGTTTCCTTATCGTTTAACTGCGTTTCCCTTAACGACTCGTTTGTCCAATAATCCGGAACATCAATCTTAACAGTTTTCAGTATTTGTACCTTGCGCTGTTTTTCCTCACGGTGGCAAGGCTTGCAGTTTTCTTGACAAGGTCTTTTGGAAAGGCCATGTGCCACATTCTGCGAAGTACCAGCTCGCCAGTTTTCCTGCGGCTTCTCCATTACTGCGACCCACTCAGGGCTGACGACAGTTATTCTGAATATGGCCCACTCTGCCACACTTATAACAGCGCATGCCTCCTCTACTCTGTCTCCCACTACTTTGCTGTTGGCCTTGTCTCTGCTGGGAGTTCGATTTTGTCAGTAGTTGGGTCATCATCTTGTGTAGATCAGATATCAAATTTTGTGTTGTGTTGTCTGGCTTGTCTTCCTCCACACACTCACAGCTCGTACTCTCTGATTTGATTGTGTGGTATCCTTATAGGCAGCCTCAATCTCCAGGGCATGTACTAAAGCCTCACTACTAAGCTTAGGCCTGGCCAACTTAAGAATTCGCCTAACTTCCTGGTCCCTTACTCCATCAATAAATGTACCAACTGCTAACTGTTGTTGATATTCCATTGGTGCATCAGGATAGGCTAGATGAGCTAATCTTTCTACCGCAGCCTCGAACTCCTGGAGGCTTTCTCCACCTCGTTGTCTGCGTGACTTGAGCTGAGCCTGATATACTTGGGCGAGATGTTGGTCGCCATATCTTAGTTCTAATGCTGCTTCCAGAATGCTAAAGTTTTGTTGCTGTGCGGCAGGAATTGTTTGGAGCA
The DNA here is from genome assembly GCA_029963845.1 of Rhamnusium bicolor. NCBI lineage: Eukaryota > Metazoa > Arthropoda > Insecta > Coleoptera > Cerambycidae > Rhamnusium > Rhamnusium bicolor. The sequence continues at coordinate 48,492 of JANEYF010001443.1, read as the reverse complement.
AGTCTAACGCTTGACCCCTTAGTGCTAATACCAATGCTGTTGCTTTTTCTTCATCGTTCCAGTTATTTGAACGTGCAGCTGCCTCCGAACTGTCTCTTATAAGTTTACCATGAACTTTGACCGTCGAAGGAAGGTGGTTGTAATCTAGTACCAGACGACAGTACCAATTGGCCTCCCTTCTCTCTTAATTGTTGTTTCAACCGGGCTATCTCCCCTTCAACTTCACTGACTTTTCCTTTAACTTCAGTTATTTCTCACTCAAACTTTCCTCTAACTTCCATGACTTCAGCCCGTACATCTTCTTTCAATTGTTCAGTTACCGAGAGCATGACTTGATGCTGTCCCTCCATAAATTGTCTCAATTCTTCCTGGCGTCTTATTTCCAGGCTTTCCATCATTTTTCTTAAGTCATCTTTTTCTTCCTGTCTTTTTCTTTCTTGATCTTCCATAAGTTTCCTTTGTTCGTCTTTCTCTTGTCATATTCTCTCTTGTTCTTCTTTTTCTTCCTGTCGTCTTCTCTCTTGATCTTCCATAATTTTCCTTTGTTCGTCTTTCTCTTCATGTCATATTCTCTCTTGTTCTTCTTTTTCTTCCTGTCGTCTTCTCTCTTGATCTTCCATAATTTTCCTTTGTTCGTCTTTCTCTTCTTGTCGTATTCTCTTTTGTTCGTTCATTTGTTCCAACAACGCTGCTAACAAGTCCTATGTTTGTTTATCTGCCATACTTCTTGTTATTGGCATTAACTCACGACACGTAAATCAGTTCAAAATAAAGTTTATTACACTATTAAGTCCGTAAAATGTTGAAATCACGTCTATTTTAATAATGGAATGTTCCAGAAAAATCTCCAAACAGCACTAGAAAGTCTTATTTAGAGTCTATACTTCTTTTTTGTTGACAAAATTTACTTATCTCCACTAATTGTGCAATGGAATGTTCGAGAATTTTTACAAATTATCACTAATAAGTCTTGTTTTGAGTCTATAACACGTTTCCGTTAACACAGTTTACGTATCTCCTGTGGTTTCCAATTCGAATGTTCTAGAATTGTCACTAAAAGTCACTTATAGTCTTGTTTTTAAGTCTACAACACGTTCCCGTCGACACAATTCACGTATCTCCTGTAGTTTTCAAATAGAATGTTCTAGAATTTTCCCGAAATTGCACTAGTAGCCCTTTCTTTCAGTCTACAACACGTTATTACTAGCGGCACTCGCGTATTTGCAGCTATTTCTAAATCGAATGTTCTAGAAACTTCTCGAAAATCCACTTTAAAGTCACCATTCAGTCCAGAAATAGTCCTCCAAACACTGTCCAGTAGCTTAATTGTCCGTGTTACCACTAATTTCTGAGAAGAACACTGTAGAACCTTTTCGAATATTCCAGAAATTTCTCTTCCAATCTACTTCCGACACCAAATTGTTACGTGTTTGCTATCTACACAAACACCTATATTCGTAGATTCGTTGATTGAAAGTCCAGGTAACACTAACTCACTACTTTATTTACTAATTAACAATTAACAACAATAGATTAATTACTGTCTTAACTATAATCACACTTGAACACTTATAAGTCTCTTTCTTATTTCTTCTTTACTCGTTCACGTTCAACTTAAGATTGAGAGTCGGCCCACCGTGTCTTATTTATACATCCATTCACACGATCTAGAGCAGTCCAGAATATTCCCGGCCGTTAGCGTATAATTCCAGTCTCATCTAACCAGTCTACACAGTTCAGTGGCGTAACAGTATGTTTAGTACTGGTGATTATACTCGTTTGTTATTTATGTTGAATGATTACCACAGGGTATTGTTCTGGGATTGCTGTTGTTTCTACGAGTATAGGTGTTTGTGGGGATAACAAACACATGACAATATTATGATGGTATCCAAAAACTAATTTTTCTACGACCGTGTAGAAAGTTTGATTTCTAACATGCAAAGCAGTATAGAAGATGCCGTTTTACTTTCCGTACTAATGTGTGTGTAGTATTTTCATTTGAAGTGAATATAAAGAAAGCAAATGTTTAAAACACTTAAAAAAAACATGTTTTAAACGTAACAATCCTGGTTGTTACATCGCCTTTTATATTCCAGGCCATGTGGTGGATGTTTCCTAAACAAAAAAAAAACGGTTGTACAATATATTATTGTACTTTCTTATAAGAATTAAAAAAGAAATACACTACCTTACAGGAGATTAGTGCCGGAAGTCTGTACACATGAGCAAAGTCTAAAATGTTGTTTATTTCTGTTAAACTATGAAATTTGTTTTTTTTTTTTTTCATAATCACATTTCTTGTTTATGGTAATGACAAGAATTAATGTGGTTTAAATAAAGAAATTATGTTAAATAGTAATCATATCCAATTTTGGTGTTTGTAAATTAACCAAAACTTACTTATAATTTATAAATTATAAAATAAAAAAATATCCAGTACAGTATTGATAAAAACCTATTGAAAAACAGTTGTTTACCAAAAGCAAATTGGTTAAATGAAAGGTCAACAATAAAATTAAAAGGTGCCTTTAGTTAACTTTATGATGATTCATATTTATAATGTTTGTTATTTACAAGTTTGAGCACATGAAGATAAAATTATTTGATAAATACGTGTTAGTACTTTCCTCTCAAATGATAAAGTGTCATGGAGATAAAACATATCGGGACTGTTAACAAATTAGTATGCAGGTATTTAGAATTGTTTAAATTTTTTTATGTTTTTAGTATATACTTAAGTATTTTGGTTCTTATATGGAAACGGAATTTTTACATAAAATTTGTGTTTATTTTGTTCATGTCAAACATTTTGGTGATTGTTATTCATCTTTTTCAATGATATTGTTACGTGTTTGCTATCCACACAAACACCTATCCTCGTAGATTCGTTGATTAAAAGTCCAGGTAACACTTACTCACTACTTTATTTACTAATTAACAATTAACAACAATAGATTAATCACTTTCCTAATTATAATCACAACTGAACAGTTATAAGTCTCTTTCGTATTTCTTCTTTACTCGTTCACGTTCGACATCAGACTAAATCTCAGCCCACCGTGCGTCTTATTTATACATCCATTCTCCCGGTCTAGAGCACTCCAGAATATTCCCGGCCATTCGTGTACAATTCCAGCCTAATCTAACCAGTCTGCACAGTCCAGTGGCGTAACACTGCCCCCTCCTTAAGCCTGAACGTCCCGATCAGGCAATTCATTATTCCCTGCATACTTGGCTAGTCTGTCTATATGCACCACCTTCATCTTACATTTTGAATTTTGCTGAATTCTATATACAACGTCGTTTAATCTGGTGACGACAGTGTAAGGTCCTTCCCAAGGGTGGTGAAGTTTCAGGGACCTGCCTTTCTTTCGTTGTGGGTTATATAGCCAAACCAACTCTCCCACCTGGTACCCTCCTGAATTAACCTTAAGATCATAACGAGCCTTCATACGGTGCGCTTGCTATGACAATTCGCTCAAAAAGGAGCCCTGGCGTTATATTGCTTATTTCTTATTTGTGGCCCCATTCTTGCCGCGCAAACTTCACATTGACGGCACCAAGCCTCCACATCTTGACGACTGTTTACCCAGTAGAAACGTTGTCTTACTTTTGTCAGGGTTTTGTTGACGCCAAAATGTCCGCCAGACGTTTCATTATGCACTTGCTGAAGTACTTCTGCTACGTGACACCTGGGGATTAACAATTTCAAAGTAACTTTCCTCCCATCTGGATTTTCCCACGCTCTCTTCAGCAGTCCATCCTCTATTATAAGGGGAATCCCATTGTGCCCATAAAGCCTTCAGCCCCACTGATTTATTTGAAATGTCCTTCCAATCGGGCTAAGTTCCTCTTTCTTTCCATTGCAGAATAGGACCTGTTTCCTTATCGTTTAACTGCGCTTCCCTTAATGACTCTTTTGTCCAATAATCCGGAACATCAATCTTAACGGTCTTCATTATTTGTACATTTTGTTGTTCTTCCTTACGGTGGCAAGGCTTGCAGTCTTTCTCACACGGTCTTTTGGAAAGGCCATCTGCTATATTCCGCGAAGTACCAGCTCGCCAGTTTTCCTGTGGCTTCTCCATTACTGTGACCCTCAGGGATGCGCTGACGACAGTTACTCTGAATATGGCCCACTCTGCCACACTTATAACAACGCATACGTCCTCCACTCTGTCTCCCACTACTTTGCTGTTGGGTTTGTCTCGGATCTTGAATGTTGAGCTCATGACAGTTCCTCTTAATATGGCCCAATTTGCCACACCTATAACAACGGATGCCTCCATTCGGCCTCCCACTACTGTGTTGCTGGTCTTGTCTCTGCTGGGAGTTCGATTTTGTCAGTAGTTGGGTCAACATCTTGTGTAGATCAGATATCAGGTTTTGTGTTGTGTTGTCTGGCTTGTCTTCCTCCACACTCACAGCTCGTACTCTCTGATTTGATTGTGTGGTATTCTCATAGGCAGCCTCAATTTCCAGTGCATGTACTAAAGCCTCACTACAAAGTTTATGCCTGGCCAACTTAAGAATTCGCCTAACTTCCTGGTCCCTTACTCCATCAATAAATGTACCAACTGCTAACTGTTGTTGAAATTCCATTGGTGCATCAGGATAGGCTAGATGGGCTAATCTTTCTACAGCAGCTTCGAACTCCTGGAGGCTTTCTCCACCTCGTTGTCTGCGTGATTTGAGCTGAGCCTGATATACTTGGGCGAGATGTTGGTCGCCATATCTTAATTCTAACGCTGCCTCCAAAATGCTAAAGTTTTGTTGCTGTGCGGCAGGAATTGTTTGGAGCAAGTCTAACGCTTGGCCCCTTAGTGCCAATACCAATGCTGTTGCCTTTTCTTCATCGTTCCAGTTATTTGAACGTGCAGCTGCTTCGAACTGTCTCTTATAAGTTGACCATGAACTTTGCCCGTCGAAGGAAGGTGGTTGTAACCTAGCACCAGACGACAGTACTAATTGGCCTCCCTTCTCTCTTATTTGTTGTTTCAACCGGGCTATCTCCCCTTCAACTTCACCAACTTTTCCTTTAACTTCAGTTATTTCTCCTCTAACTTCACTAACTTCTTTAACTTCCATGACTTCAGCGTGTACATCTTCCTTCAATTGTTCAGTGACCGAGAGCATGACTTGATGCTGTCCCTCCATAATTTGTCTTAATTCTTCCTGGCGTTCCTTTCTTTGTTGTTCCCTTTCTTTGTTGTTCCCTTTCTTCCAGTCGTCTTCTCTCTTGTTCTTCTTTTTCTTCTTGTCGTCTTCTCTCTTGTTCCTCTTTTTCTTCTTGTCTTTTCTCTTGTTCTTCTTTTTCTTCTTGTCGTCTTCTCTCTTGTTCTTCTTTTTCTTCTTGTCGTCTTCTCTCTTGTTCTTCTTTTTCTTCCTCTCTTTTTCTTTCTTGATCGTTCATTCATTCCAACAACGCTGCTAACAAGTCCTGTGTTTGTTTCTCGGCCATACTTCTTGTTATTGGCATTAACTCACGACACGTAAATCAGTTCAAAATAAAGTTTATTACACTATAAAGTCCGTAAATTGTTGCTATCACGTCTGTTTTAATAATGGAATGTTCCAGAAAAATCTCGAAACAGCACTAGAAAGTCTTATTTAGAGTCTATACTTCTTTTGTGTTGATAAAATTCACTTCTCTCCACTAATTGTGCAATGGAATGTTCGAGAATTTTCACGAAATATTACTAATAAGTCTTGTTTTGAGCCTATAACACGTTCCCGTTAACACAGTTTACGTATCTCCTGTGGTTTTCAAAATCGAATGTTCTAGAATTGTCACTAAAAGTCACTTATAGTCTTGTTTTTAGGTCTACAACACGTTCCCGTCGACACAATTCACGTATCTCCTGTAGTTTCCAAATAGGATGTTCTAGAATTTTCCCGAAATTGCACTAGTAGTCCTTTTTCTCAGTCTACAACACGTTATTACTAGCGGCACTCGCGTATTTGCAGCTATTTCTAAATCGAATGTTCTAGAAATTTCTCGAAAATCCACTTTAATGTCACTATTCAGTCCAGAAATAGTCTCCAAACACTGTCCAGTAGTTTAATTCTTCGTGTCACCCCTAATTTCTGAGAAGAATACTGTAGAACCTTTTCGAATATTCCAGAAATTTCTCTTCCAATCCCACTTCTGACACCAAATTGTTACGTGTTTGCTATCCACACAAACACCTATCCTCGTAGATTCGTTGATTGAAAGTCCAGGTAACACTTACTCACTACTTTATTTACTAATTAACAATTAACAACAATAGATTAATCACTTTCCTAATTATAATCACAACTGAACACTTATAAGTCTCTTTCGTATTTCTTCTTTACTCGTTCACGTTCGACATCAGACTAAATCTCAGCCCACCGTGCGTCTTATTTATACATCCATTCTCCCGGTCTAGAGCACTCCAGAATATTCCCGGCCATTCGTGTACAATTCCAGCCTAATCTAACCAGTCTGCACAGTCCAGTGGCGTAACAATATTGAAGTTCAAGTGGTAACAACTCTTGATTCAGTAGATTCAAATTTCATCCTTGAAATTGTTTAACAATAATAATAGTTTAAAGAAAAATTCGTAACTCCTAGAGACCTCAACTGGTTGTATGCTTTTTGCCACAGTTATCCATTAATTAAGTAGACAGAAAAACAAAAACAAAAATTTGATGAAGAACACTTCGCCTTTTTGCACACAACATACTACAGGGCTCCGGTACAGCCATCATGTTATGGATTTTATAGCCACCAAACTATTCTAGAAATTGGTCCAATATGGAAATAAAAAATGGTTTAATAATGAAGTAAAACAAACAAATACAAGATCAGAGATAAATAGTATAAAAAAATAATAATAACAGGAATAAATAGGGAGTGGACAGACCTTAAAAATAAAACAAAAAAACAAACCTAATTAGGAGTCAAAAGCAGAGGTACTATGAAGAAAAAATTGGCAATGTAAAAAATGACCCTACTGAACTATGGAAAACAATAAAACATTGGTAAAAAGAAACGTAAAAAAAAACGAAATAATGTGCAGAACTTAAATAACAAAATAAGTAGAGTGGATGGGATAAACACCAAAATTTTAAAACTAGCCTTTGAGAGAGTGATTGCTTCTTAAATATTATAAATAATAGCCTGGAAAAAGGAATATTCCTTAATATGTAAAAAATTACAACGATAGTGCCAATAGGAAAAAAAAACAAATACAGTACTTGGTGAAGAACATCGACCTGTAAATATGGTGCCCTGCTATGAAAAATTGTTAGAAATAAGCTGTGAATGAGCAATTAGTGGGCTATGTGCAGAATAATAACATTTTAACTAAATATCAATCTGGTTTTCGCAAAAATAACTCGTGTGAAAGTGCCCTTCAGTCAATTTTATTCCACTGGAAAAATGCTTTGATAATAAGAAAACCATTGGCGCTGACTTAGACTTTCAGAGAGCATTTGAAACCATTGACAGGAAGCTTCTACTTCTAAAACTTTAACGTATGGGAATTAATAATTCTGCAATTGAATGGTTTACAAGTTATTTACATGATCGAGGTCAGTGACTAAATTCGGTGAGGTAGTTTCTTCTAGTATGGTTACAGAATATGGAGTTCCACAAGGGACTGTAATAGGTCCAAACTTGTTTATTTTATATATAAATGATATTGTTAAATGTGTTCAAAAGTGCAATATTCAGGTGTTTGTGGGTGACACATTGTTATATTTTATCGGTGTAGATGTAAACTATATTGTCTCTGTATTAAATGATGAACTGAATGTACTAATATGGTTGACTGATAATAATTTAAAGCTGAATATAAATAAAACAAAATTATGATTATAAAAAATAAGTATAATCCTATTAATGTTAATAACATTATGCATCTATCAATTAATGGAAGTGACATCGAAAAAGTGTCAGAAATTAAATATTTAGGACATAGTGAGTGATAAGTATATCCCTCTGGTGGTCAGTCTACTACTAGTCAGACATCACTGATGTCTTAGTGACTGATAGCTACCTACAAAGCAGGTACCAAAAGCTTCGATCCTGGTGGGCTAAACTATACCGAATAAGATTTTCAGGAAACAACTACTCAGCGGACAACAGCTCCGACCTGCATTGAATTAAACCTGCAACTCTTGTTTGGTAGCTAAGATCATTTGTCAATTCCTCACTAGACATTGACCGGTTTCGAACTTTTTTATGTTCTTGTTAGTATGTTATAAGTAATGGAAAAGACAATAATAATAGCCAAACTAGGCTAGCCTATAGCAGACTAAGCAAAACAGACATAGTGAGTGATAAGTGTATCCCTCTGGTGGTCAGTGCTACTACCAGTCAGACATCACTGATATGTTTAGTGACTGATAGCAACCTGCAAAGCAGGTACCAAGAGCTTCAACCTCTAACCCTGGTGGGCTAAACTATACTGAAACTCGGTCTATTTCTAGTGAGGAACTGACAAATGATCAAAAAAATTTGTGGGTTTAATTCAATGCAGGTTGGGGCTTTTGTCCGCTGAGTAGTTGTTTCATGCAAATAGAATAGAATAGAAAAATATTTATTGTGAATTATATATATGTACAAAAACATTATACAAACACAAAAAGGTGACATTCGTATATACGTTCTTCCATGCCACCACATACTCCGTTACAAAAAACTACTTAGTACTAATGTTTACATCACTCTGTAACAGATAACAAACAAAAATGAAGTGAGAAAAAAAAAACAGAAAAACTTACATACAATATACAACTAATGCTGCAGGCTTCTTTGCGTATTTAGTATATTTTCTTTGTAAGTCCTTCTGAAATTACTTATTGATCTATTTTGCATCATATAAAATTCACTTTTATTGAACAAATTAACAACTAAATATGCAAAGCAACACTCAAATTTCTTGCTATTGTGCCTAGGTATGGCGAATCTTACTATATTTCGCAGATTTAAATTGTGCAGTTCTTGTCTGGGTATTACATAGTCATACAAATAATCAGGTTTTTTGCTTGCATAAATTTTGAATAGAAACACACCAAAAAGTAGTAGCCACCAGAACTCGATTTTTAGGATGGAATTTATATTATAAGTAGGTGTTATATGGACAAATTTACTAATACCATATGCAAAACGAACACATGAATTCTGAGCTAGTTGCATTTTATTTTTAAGTTCTGTAGTTAAATAACTGTAATAGACTGTTATGCAGTAGGCGATATGTGGACAAAGAAGCGATTCCACTAGCTTGTACTTGATTTTGTCAGAGAAAATAAATTTAAATTTATACAGTGAGTTAAATTTCATATAAATGACCCTTATTTTATTGGTAACATGTTCCTCATAATTTAAGTTTGCTATACACTCCTAGATTTCTAGCTAAATCCTTACAAGGTATTTCTATTCCATTTATGTGCAAGGTGGTAAAATTATGTAAATTAACTTTATTTATTAAGACCTTACTACCGATTATTAAGAAGCAGCTCTTCGAAGCATTTAAGCGTAGCCCATGTTCCTCTGACCAATTAAATATTCTGCCTAAATCTGCATTAACTTCCTCCAGAGCATAACTAGCTTCTGTTGGTTCAAATGTTTGTATAAGCTGCGTATCATCTGCATAAAAATGTGATTTATACCATCAGGTAAGCTTGCAGTGTACAAGCTAAATAATGTAGGACCCAGTATGCTACCTTGTGGGACTCCTTGTCTAATAACAACAGGATTTGATCTAGATCCCTCTACTTCAACAATTTGAGTTCTATCAGTCAAATTAGCTTGTAAACCACATGCAAACTGTCTCGTAGAACCCGTAATAGCTCAGTTTAGCAATGATAAGTTCATGGTTTAACAGATCAAATGCCTTGCTATAGTCTAGCAAGACCAAGCAAGCTGCCTCCGATCTGTCCAGACCACTTACAATATCGGTTGTGACTTTACTTAATGCTGTAGCTGTACTATAGTTAAATCTAAATCCTGATTTAATAGCGGACAACAAATTCTCATCAGAGATGAATTCGGACATCATGTAAAAAACAATTTTTTCTGTAACTTTCGATAAGATGGGCAGAATATTTATAGGCCTTAAGTCACTATAGTTAAGAGCATTTGATATTTTTGGAATGGGCTTTATTATAGACATTTTCCAAATGTTAGGAGAATCTGCATTTTGTAGAGATGCATTATTTACACTTTGAAGGAATATTTAGTAATATGTGGCAAACTGAAATCTAACATTTCATAACTGATTTCATCAATTCCCATGCATTTTGATTTTAACTGCCTGAAAGCATTCTGGATGTCATTTTCTGTAATGAAACTAAACCGAAATAATATGTTTTCATTAAACTTATTATGTCTATAATAATCCAAGATTGTATTACTAATGGGGGTGGCTAATTGATTTACCTGCGAGAAACATTTACTTATTGACATTTTTCAAGTGAGCAGTAATTTCATTGGCAAATCTTATTAAATATTTAGGAGTTATAATCGAACAAAATTTAACATTTACTAAACATGCTGATATACAGCAAATGTTCAAAAAAAAAATTTTTTTAGGTAGATTTGGCAAAAACAAAATAATACAGAGTTATGATCCTTAAAATAAACCCCTTATTTGCGTTAATTTTGCATTTGAGTGTATTAATTATTAGAAGTTAGACCCAGAATGACTATAATTTTTCCAGTATTTATAGAATATGGATCATTGATAACTAAAACCTGATAAGATAACTAATATAGAGACATTTATATTTATACGTATTTTTGGTTCAGATTAATAATATTAATGTTTGTTTTCCAGGATGCGAACAGCACATGAGGATTGTGAGGAAGCAGCACGATTAGCACGTGCCCGAGAAATCGAACAAGGTGTTGAGGCTCCTGCCAACTTCAGATCGATACGACGTGTGCAGTTGCTATGTTCAGACATAGAAGCTGATTCTGGTCAGTCACAAGTACCAAGAAGGTTGCAGTTGGTCTGTCCTCCTGATCTCAGTGTGGAATCACTCAGGGCTCTCTTTCAAAATCATGTTACACTGAGGTCTTGCCCTCTAGACACGATAACTGGCTGTCATACCCAAGTAGATTTCATACATTGCCTTGTGCCTGATTTATTGAATATTACAAACTGCAGTTTTTATTGGGGTAAGTGGTTTTTTTTTTATTATTTTCTATGACAATAGTAGAAAATAAACACATTTTCAAATGAAGATACAAAAACATCATGTTTGTAAACGTTCAATATTTGATCAAACATTTATCGGCCAAATTGATCAGACGTCAAAAAAACTTTTTTATCTTGAATTTTTGTGGCCAAAATACAAAAATATGTCACGGATTAAAAACTTGGAAAATGTGGAATTAGCTCATGAGAACTATTTTTATTTTTCATTTTGAGAAAATATAATGAAAAAATTTTTTTTGTGGGTGAGCATAGTGGAATATGTTTCAAAAAAGGGAAAATATTATCCTATATCTCAGCAGTGAAGGGCCTCTTCTATAGGTGATTCTGAATACCCTTGATGTCCTCTAAGCCCATGCCCATTTTGTGATGCAACACCCGATATAATTTTTAAGACAGTATTTAAAAGAATTTTTTTTTTTAAACCATTAAAATGTAATGGAAGAATGAAATTATTCTGTAAAATCACTTTCCTGTCCAGTTTTTTAATTGATTACATTTTCAAATTTGCTTCATTAGAAAATACAAGAAAAACTTTTTTCTGCAATCGACAACCGGCTAGAAAGTTAACCGTTTTTGGTAAATTTTTGAGTGGAAAATACATATTTACTGGTCTAACCCGGTAAAGGGACATAAGGGATGGGTAAAGTCTTTATCGGTCCCTTATGTCAGTTTTGGTTGACAACAGTATCTGATAGCAACTAAAAATGATTAATCCAGCCTTCTTTGAAAGTAAGCTTCTGACATCTGTCAGTTGAATTTTATGTATTTATCGTTTGCAAAAGATTTCAATTTAAAGAGTTTTTTGAGACTAGCATCGATGGTTGCAGAAAAAATATTGTATAAAACACCCGGAAAATGTCTTTACTGGGCTCACCGTCTTTCAAAAATTGCCAGCTCGCCCAATAAAGAATCACTTTCCGGTTTTGTTACGTAAATAACTATTACAGGAAAAATGGATCGATACGAAGCCGAGAGACTGCTCGATGGCAAACCAGAAGGGACGTTCCTCTTAAGGGACTCGGCTCAAGAAGAGTTTTTGTTCAGCGTTTCTTTCCGAAAATATGGTCGATCACTTCACGCACGAATAGAACAGTGGAACCACAAATTCAGCTTTGATTCTCACGACCCTGGTGTATTTACCTCCAATACAGTATGTGGCCTTATCGAACACTACAAAGACCCCAGTAGTTGTATGTTCTTCGAACCAATGTTAACATGGCCTTTACATAGAAACTTTACATTTTCTCTGCAGCATCTAGCGAGAGCCGTAATTGTTAGTCGGTTAACTTATGATAATATAAACCACTTACAATTACCTAAAACTCTTAAAACTTACCTAAAAGAATATCATTACAGACAGAAAGTAAGAGTTGAGAGGTTCGATGACGATGTACAATGGTTGGAGCTCAGAAATATGCCAACTTGATTTATCAGGCTGAGCAATGTTTGTAAGTTTCTTTACTTAATACAGGAATTCAGTTAATTCCTTGTGAAATGTAAGACTTTTTTTTTGCCGTCTCAAATGTCTTAATATATATATATATATTTTTTTTTTTTTTTATAAAATTAACATATCAAGTTTTGTATCAAATATTGTAGAGGTTTTTAAGTTGGCATAGTGATTTATTAATTTAAATTCTATCGAAATTCTTCGTAGCAGGAAAATATGGAATTGCAAATAATTCGGTATACAAAAAATTCAATTCATTTAATGACTTAAATATATGCTACAAAATAATCATATTATTTTTATATATTCGTGGAAGAATATAACAAAATATTCCACTTATTTCCGAGCAAAATTCGCTTCCTGCTAGGACAAAAATAATAAATCGGCGTAGAACCAGATCAAACCGACATATTTTTGTTAAGAAGGTTATTTTCTATATGAAATGGTGGCCATTTATTTGTGACTCTCATGGCTGGTGTGGCACTTTTTTTTTTTGTAAAAGGATAAATCACAAATTTACAAAGAATGAGTTTTTTTCACAAAAAGGTCACATTTTTCAAGTCTTTCGAAATTCTGGGTGGCATTATTTTTTCCTAGTGAAATTTTTGTTTTGTTGGGATAATTTCTGAAATAAACCGTTGCAGATTGTCTTTTGTATGAAAATATAATTGGAAATGTGAGAATTGTTCATATTAATTTTTATATTTAAAAAATTTCCCACTGCGACTAATATCAAACAATTTTCTGACGTATCAAATACGTCAAAAAAAAAAAAATAGTGTACAAAAACCAATTAAATATGAAACTCCTGTGGATATTGATTTCGAGCTGAGGATCAGATATATACAAAATATGGTGTCAAAATGAGGAATAAAATGGCATTATGTGTTCTAAAAGCAGTTTGCTCGAGTGACGTGTCCAGGCTATAATTTTATTTGTGAACAAAGAATGTGTATTTGAAATCAGTTTATTGGAACATTTTAATAAATGTTGCTTTTGGACATGGAAAGTATGTGAAGAAGCGATAATTATCTAAAAAAAAAAAAACCAGAAATCACAGTATCTTACCTTAGAAGCTGATTGAAAAAAAATCATTAATTATTTAATCCAGATTCAAATATTTAAGTCGGACTTGAGTGAGAACTCAGTTGCATAAAATTGGTTGATTGATTTTAAATCAAATTTTCAGAATCCTGGTTTAAGTCGGACTAAAAATAACCAGGTTGATTTAAAAATTCGGTTACACAAGAATATAATCCAGGTCTATAACCAATTAAAACTCAATTTTAAGGGTTTATATAGAGACTTGCCAAATTTATTTATCGGTATGTGCACCAATAAGGAAATTAAAAATAAATATTTTGAATAAAATAAAAATGAAGCAAAATAACGCCTCTCCAGGCCTATTTTGGTGTGAACTCAATTCAGATGGTAAAATGTTGACCCCCAAAGAATAAGCGTACACAATATAAATTGAATATTTAGTATTTTCCTATTTTATTTTTCTTTTATGTCGCATATAAAAATTAAAAATAATGAGTATACAGGGTGATTCACTTTTATTTTAATACAGAAAATTGTAAATTGATAGATCTCGGCAAAATAAGGTTACTTTGTGTGGTATAAACTTTTTATTATATGCATTATTTGCAATAATAATAAGAAGTACGAAAAAAATCGAGAAATTCGTTACAGATTTATAGATGTGTGTTTCCTAGGTAAACATGAGCTGAGTTTTCAGTGTCATGGTGAATCGGAAAATTCTGCAAATAGGGGGAATTATGTGGATTTCATTAATTTGCTGGCAAAATATGATAAAACATTGCAATGAGGGTTAACGCGCTTGAATTCACCACGAGAGGTGCTAGTGTACGGAACGGTCAATGTCATTGAACGTTAATGTTTGCGCGCTTGGCGTTTTAACGCTAGTTTTTAGTAATTTTTATAAAAATTAGCTGAAAAACATTTAACACGATGATGGCAGAAGGGGAAAGTAGTAATTTACTTGCTCAGTAGGGAAATTATTGTACTTATCAGAAGTGTCTTATGTCATTAAAGTTAGGTTATATCAAGAATGAGTATGATGAAAACAATGAATGTACGTGATTATTACTAAGCCTGGCCAAGCGTTGGTAGATTCAGGGTCGGGCGCAATACCAATGCCATCGCGCGCTTGTTTACAATGACGATGACACGACACACTTCAGTTGTTATCTGTCGGTCGATGCATAGAGTACTAATAAATAATAAATAATGTTGAGCGTAAAGAGTAGAAAACGACCGTACGCTGATAAAGTGAATAAATTTATCGGTGAATTTCCGGATTTATTCTATGATGGATGTAAAATAATTTGTAAGGTTTGTGATCAAAACAATGTGCTGGAATAAATATGACTACAAAATTCATGTCAATAGTAACCGGCATAAAAATAAAAAAAATGGTGTGCCTTCTTTGGAACCTGAGTTTATGTTTGATTTACTGTTAATGCTGATTGCCTGTGATGTTCCCCTGCGCATATTGGATAAACCAGCATTTCGGGAGTTCTGGAATAAATACAATCCCCAGGTGAATTTACCAAGTCGTGCATCGTTACGTAGATATGTACCAAGTGTTCGTGAACAAGTTTTCTTATACTTTAAGCGGCATCGTATCAAAATTTTTTTTTCCTAAATCGTCCAACCGGGCGAGTGCTTTAGATTCCGTAGTTCATAAAAGAAGGCCCAAAGTAGCTCCAACTCGATGGAAGTATAATGGTAGATTGGTGCAAACTGTGTTTGATATTGCCAGCCACTTTGATTTTTTTGAAAAAATATTAAATTAGGAGGACTGGGATCACGATTTAGACATGTTAAAAACAGACACTCACTTTAATCTTTTACATCTCATTTTCTCTGAAATATTCAGTTTTACAAAATAAATCGAGTAATATCAATTTCTGCATAAAAAAGATCCAGGAAATAAAATCAATTGAAGATTGACTAATCTAATCACTGTTATCCATAGAAAATGAACTAAATCAAGAAATGTCACTAGAGCAAAAGTTTTATGAATGATGAATTATTGATGAATTTACAAAACGAAGCCGGAGAATTCCGGTAAATTTGATATAAGGTAGGTATTTATTTTGTAACAGCCTCCCCATTTATAAAGGTCACCACACGCCACTGTAATGTTTGTAATAGTCCATGTGTCCAAAAGTAAACAAATTGATTCGGCTGCTTTGATTTTTTTTGGAGAACAATTTTCTCAAATTCTCTATTTAAATACATGCCACCTACCGATTTTTGAGTTAGTGGCTTCAATACAGGTCTTAATGTTTGGAAAAAATTTAAACGCTCCTTGTTTTATACCGTTGAAAATGGAGAATTTGAAGAAAATATTGCTCTGGCATATAAAATGTTATAATCTATCTTTCTTTTATCTTTTTAATTTTCATCCATAACATGAAATTTATATCATTAATTTTTTGTTGAGTATTTATTATTTGTCCAAGGTGACGATAAAGTAGAAGCAAACTAAAAAAAAAGTAGGCAAGAAACTGAATTATCTATCACATTGTTTTTTATAATTCACTTACCCCCAGTATTATTATCATTTTAAAGGGACCTTTAACTTAAAGCGAGTTTTAGTGACCAGAAAACAAACAATATAAATATCAGATAGCAATTCTATAATTTAAATGAAAAATTAGGTTTAATGACATTTGTATATCTCGATTTTATTGGAATTGCTGATAATACAATTTCTTGTCACTAAAACACCCAATAAACTAAGGGTTCCTTTCAAATGTTGATATTACCGGAGGTTACCAAATTATTATTTTTTTTTTTTATTTTAGGACACTACAACTTTTTATGTGATTTTTTAGTTTTTGTCACTGCTAAAATATACCTTGCCACAATATTTACATTTGGCTTTATTTCTTTCTTTACATTTTATAACTGAAATTAAGAAGCTCCCAAATCTTCTCTTTTTTTTTTTCAGTTTTATGTTTTAGTTTTATTAATTTAAAAGTTTTTGCAACACACCAAGATATGATAAAATAAATAATTTTTGAGGTTATGATGTAACCGTTGAGAAAAATCGTTAAAATTGTGATTGTACCCACACCACGAGTGCAAGCGATGTTTACACTCGTTTTTTTTTTTTTTTTTTTTTTTTTTCACCGATGCATACCCACTTGCCATCTCTAGTCCAAGGTATTGGTATGTTCGCTGTATTGATTTTATAAAAAAACGTTAAAATGGTTCAATGGCGTTCGAGAGGAGCAATTGCGTTCCATTTTTATATCAGAATTACTACCACTGAAATTTTTTAAAAATCCTTGTTTTTCCGAACTCCTTGAGGCATTCTAAAGAAAAAAAAGTTTTTTGCAAATCTTTTATAGGAGAAACCAGTTTAGAAAAAAATCTTATTTTTATTTCAGCATAGGAATATTCATCGCGGGACATAATAGGCCAATAAAAAAAATCAAATACCTGGTTTGATGAAATGTTCATTCTGAACTTGGAGGATGTGATAAAATATCTCGGCAAATCATCGTATTTAAGCTTAGGAGAAAAAAAAAAGATAAAAATTGTAGGAGAAAGATTATATCACAAAATAATCTTATTTTGTCGAGATCTATCAATTGTTAACATTTTTGGTATTAAAAGTGAATCACTGTATATCAATTTTTGAGTGATTTGTTGGTCGTAAAATATTCATTTTATTAAAAATATTGTGTTGACTTTTCGTTAAATTTCCTATAAATTACTTTTTCTGGTTTTTTTACTATTGTAAAATGCCATACAGAAAATAAATTAAAAAAAATAAATGAATGATTTTTATATATAAAAATCTGCCTTAATTTTTCTGATATTTGATTTTTTTATACAATAGACTTCATATAGCCTCATAAATAAAATTCCAATGATTTGAGATCTGGGCCGAAGGCTGGCCAAGGAAACCTCAACTAATTCAACCCATGAATATGTTGGGAAAGATGATCTTTCATGTCCGCATGAAATGTGTGGGCCCACCAAAGTGTATAAACCACAGATGAAATGAAATAGGCCTTGTATATCAAAAATGGTGCACCGGAGATAAACATTTTAAGAAATTCTTCATATCCATTCGTTTTAGGACACTTTTAACTAAATTAACTAACTACATTGAAAAATGAAAAATAGTCAATAGCATTGATATTTAAAAAAAAAAAGAGTAATGCTTAAAAAATAAAAATGTTTGGTTTGTGAGGCAAAAGGCTGCTGATTCTGAGCGTTTCTCAATAGTATTTTTTTTTTGTAGTTAAAATAAACAAGATTCACACATATGAATACTCAAACTTGAGGACGTTATTCCAGTTTCAAAACAAAACACATAGTTTTTTTATGATTTAAATAAAAAGTGTCAGTCCCCCTAATTTTATGCCAACTGTGACCTATACATGAGAGGTAATTTTCATAATGTAAAATTACATAGGCATGTGTTAATTTCGTATATTGTGATCAAATTGAAAAATTTTAGTTAGTGCCTTGTTTAATTTTAGTCTTATCTTGGTAATGCTTATTATACAAGTTTTGTTAAATTACTGGATCGGGATTTGTAAATTTATTAATAGTGAAAAGTTGTGACGTACTAAAATTGTTAATGGAAAAATTTTTAAAAAAAAAATAAAATAAGAAAATATTACTCTTTAGAACACACGAATTTGAATTTTAGCTATCAGTATTATGCACTTTTGTGATTTCTAAATGTAAAATAATTAAATTATAATTGTTTTTGTTTATTTATTGGGGTGTGTAGACACTGTGCACTCTTTAAAAATAAAATTTTTGGGTTACAATTCCAAAAATCTAAACACATTCATATTCATTTAAATCTTAAAATATAAAGTGGGTGCCAAACTGTTAAAATGTTTTTTTAAATTATAATATTATTGTTAGATATTGTGATTCGATACTGAAATGAAAAGTGTAAAGTTGTAAATAACTAATATAGTATTTTTATTTAAAATAATTTACTCAATATTGCTTTAAGTATTACCTATATTTTTTTTATTAAATGTATTTATACTATTTTGGGTATGTAATGTGGTGTTTCATGTTTTTATGTATTTGTAATTTCTCAATCTGCATATTTTACTGATTTTTTTTTGATTGATGCGGAACATCACTAAGTTGAACGGAAGAATTTTGTTATAAACTTTTAAGGTAAAAAGTTTGTGCAATGCTTTAATTTTTAAGTGGTATTGTAATGTTATTAATTAGCATCAAGTAGTATCATTGAAGAATCTTGTGATTAATAAATAGTTATATTTTGATTTTGTTTCATTTCATTAGTGATGGTAAACAAGACACTGTAAACAATTTAAAGGTTCTATTGTGGAAAATTTTTTCGAATTTGGGCATGCAGCACCAATTTTCTGGTATATATTGAGAGAAATAGAATGGTGTTATCTTGCCTCGTCTGACTTACAGAAGGATCTGGGAATATATTCAAGAGTTACTTATGCGAAAAATTATTGAAATCCATGATCATTCTGATTTAAGAAAAAGCATTCTATTTAATTCTTCACTTACCTTAATTAAATTTTAATAGTGTATCTTGAAATGTTTTTTTTTTTTTTTAAATTTTTAAATAACTAATTATCAGTGTCGTTCGATTCTGTTAATAATAAATGTTAATAAAAAAAAATGTTTTACAAATATTTTACAACTGTTTACCTAGTGAGGAACACAATTTTTTCAACTTTTTTCGCAAATTTCAGTAGCAATTTTTTTTGCAAAACCATTTATTTTGATAATTATGCCTTAAAGTAACATTTGGGTCCCATGCTTTAATACTAAGATATGACATAACCTATATTTCACCAGCCGCAAGTGGCGGTTTGTGGGTCAAAAGATAGGGAGGTCAATTAGAAAAGTTTACTGTATTACCTACCTTTCAAAGTGATTTAAATTCCACGTCGATCCTCCGGTCTTTTTGAGATGCAAAGTGGTCAATTACTTTTTTCATTAAAGTCTTGTTATCTTCTTTATTAATGCCTTTTCTATGGTAAGCATAGCTAAAGAAGATAACCTTTCCTGACCCATGGTATTTCCTTAAAAATGTCTTTATTCTTTTTAAGGTGGAAAAACAACGTTCACTTTCGACGGTAGTCATAGGGAGAGTACACAAGATTTTTAACAGTTTGACACACTCAGAAAAAGTATTGAACACATTATTGTTAATAAAAAGCTGTAACAAAGCAACTGCTTCACACCGTCTAAAACGTATCTAAACTACTTGTACTTTATTATGTCCATCTTTCAGTTTTAATATATTTTGTACAACACTCGTTTAATAGTAAACACCAAAACCACTGTTTTACTTAATTTCACAAGTAGAGATTTGCTAATGAAATGTCCACAAATAGAAACATTAAAAACAACGCGACAGAATTTACCGACCAACGCGTACCTAGTCAACAGTGACTGCAAGTGCTCGACTGAACTTTGTGCGTTACCGTTTACGTAAAATGTGTCAGGAACATTGTCCCCACCAGTGTTTTCTGTCTTTTTGCTTTCTGACGATTCGCGCATAAGTCTATTTCACTATAATTCGTTGTAAATTCGGTCCGTAGCTAGCTTTGAGGACAAGTTGTGGATTGACCCAAGATTTTTAAATTCTATAAATGAATAATGTAATGAATATGAAATCCTGCGATCTAGATATTTGAATAGTATTGTGCATAGAATGAACTTTAATATATTTTTTAAGAATATTAAAAATATATATATTATATATTTTTAAACTTCAGAAAATGAATAGCTCTATTTTTTTATTTGTATGTGGGAGCCCAAGTAACAACTCTAAGATTCTTTTGATTTATTTAGGTTTTAAAAGTGCTTTAACATGTTCAATAAAATGATAGTGGTTTTAAAATTACCTTAAGATAAACTAAAAGTTCTTAAAGACCACTGATTCTTATGCAAAGGATTTAATGCACTCTTTAAATTAAAATAAAAAACTGTTTGCTCCTAATGCCCTATTGATCTTATACTAGTTTTATAATACTCTTGACATTGGCTATTTTAAAACTAATTTGCCTTTTAAAAAATTAAATAGCAAGTTGGTTTTAAAACAATCCATTTTGGAACAAATGGTTTTAATGTAGTTTTATGGAGTATTCTTGATGTAGTCATTAAAACCCATGAAGAAAACTTTTTATCTTAAGCCTATATTTTACTTTTTAAAGAGTAAATTAAGAATATTTTAAAGTTCAAAGGTTTTAATTTAGTCAATTTGATTAAAAGAAATGCCTGTTGGATTTTTGATGACTTTATTAAAACTAATTCTACCCCCTCCATAATCGGAGAAAACACACCATCTGCTCAATAAACTGATTGCTGATTTAGTGAACCAGTGCAGTCCGTGTACCTACTTTATGCATGAATGAAAATTAGAAGACATATTTAAAATGGAAAATATTAGTGACAAGTATTTTAAATTAAAACGAAGTCACTAAATCTAGCAATCACAAAACCGGCACAATTTTAAGGTTAGGATTTCATGCGCGCGCCAGATCCCTTTAAATCAATAAGGCCACGAGTTTGAACATATTAAAGCTACTTAGTTTTAAAAGGAAGAGTAAATAAATGTCTGGGAGAGTAATTGTACTTAAAGTGGTAAATAAAACGCTATTTTAAGTCTTGTAAGATTTAAAATGTTCTATTAACTTGCAATCAGTTTTTATCTAGACCACGCCATTTTTTATATAAGATACAGACCCGCCATGATGGATATTTTCAATAGCCAAAGAAAAAAATATTATTGAAATATATGCGCTTTACATCCTTTTAAATAACTGAAGGACGGTGTGTCCAAACATGCAATTTAATAAAAAAAGTGCATTTGGATGTTTAGATGCAAAATAAAAATTGACGATATTTTTAAAAAAAATTTTTAGATAATAAACAAAACATTATATTGGTGGCGCTCGAGTTATGTAGAAGTATTTTATTATATTTTGTCAGAAAAGTGCCATCCGTTGGTAATTTTTACCAGAATAGTTTGCATTTGAATATTATTTTTGATCAGCTTTATATGCGTTACGTTTAAAATATTACCGCTCTGCCCCATTAGAGACTTGCCGTTGCTTTAACTATTTCACGCATAAAGTTGTCCGACTAAAACAAAATAAAACCCTTTTAGGAATAATTATAATGATTCTCAAGGCAATTTAGTCTGCTGCAATTTTATTTTAAATGCAAATCATTTTAATACATAAATTTAAGGTTGCCTTGAGAACTCTTTAAGAATATGAAATTAAAACTAAATGGTTTTTAATATAGTTTTAAAATTTAGTCTTCAAGACCCTTTTAGGATGGGCCCTTTTTGGCTAGAAGCTGCTTTATGGTGATCCTAAGCTTGTCTTGAAGATCATTTGGTTTTATTCGAAGTTTTATTGTATAATTTTAAAGTGAGATCTTAATAAGAGCATTAGTGTTACCTGGGAGGTCATTGACCAAATGACCCTATAGAAAAACCACCAGTGCCAGCCGCCACTTTTTCCTGACAAGACGCATAGTAAAAAATTGCCAAAAATGTGAAGCAATTATTCATTCCCAAAGAGCACAACTCCAAAAAGTGTTACGTTGGATAAATTTGTACAAAATCAGTGCGCAATGAGATGAACATCTGTGATGAAGAAATATTTAGATGAGCCCAATTTAGACGCTGAGCATGAAAAAAGAATGTCAAAAAATCTTAATTTGCATAATTTCGTTCAACTAAGCGTCATTTATACAAGTATTACACAACATTTTAATGAGAAAATTATGATACAACCAATGGCACTTTTATTCTTCATTTTAAAAATAATCTACAACCAATGGCACTTTTATTCTTCATTTTAAAAATAATCTGTTTCGTGACATCTTGACCGGTCACAATGATCCAGGCAGTCACGGAAACATCTTGACCAGTTAGTTACCCATCACTGGTTTATTGTTTTGTTATATAAATTATCAACGAATATCTTCTTTTCCATTTATTCTTCAATTCATTTGTTTTCCTAGCTATTAATCAAATTATTAGCGACATATTATAAGTTTCAAATCATCTCAAATGTTTTTAGTAATATGTAACTCAAAAACTACCAGACCAATCATGCTATAACTGTATATAATATATATATAAAAAAAAAAAAAAAAAAAAAAAAAAAAAAAAAAAAAAAAAAAAAAAAAAAAAAAAAAAAAAAAAAAAATAAAATATATATATATATATATATATATATATATATATATATATATATATATATATATATATATATATATATATATATATATATATATATATATATATATATATATATATATATATATATATATATATATATATATATATATATATATATATATATATATATATATATATATATATTTGTAATAAGAAAATACGTACAACTTCAAATATAGAAAAATATACAGGGTGTTTAAAAATATATACTTTTTGTTCCACCCTATATATTTTACACGTTTAGAAAAACATTGACAGATATAAAACATTAAAAATCGTTCAAGGTCATCTTTTGGACTAAACTATTTGGGTTAAAAATTACAAAAATAACGGGGTAACATTTATGTGACAGCCTTCACACTAAATTGCAATATTGGACACGAATTAAGGCGCTAAACTTTAGAAATATCCGAAGAAAAAACAAATTGTTCTGTACATTCGTAAAAAAACTGATAAACTCAACAATCCAACAACTACAAAGTGTAACTGTGCCGTTTTGAAGAAATTTCAATGCGCAAGTCATAATCTGAAAGTATTCAAAAAGTTGAAAATATTTACCTTTAACTGCAATGGCTCCGTGGTCTAGAGGTAACGTACTTGCCTCGAAACTTCGGGGTCCCGGGTTCGATTTCCGGTCGAGGAACTGGGATTTTTCTGTGAGAGATTAATCGTAGTATACTCGGATATTGGGTGTGTGTCCATTGTCTCTAAATGTGTAGCCCTCTCCAACACAAGGTCATTCCAGACCTTCAGGGATAAAGGGGGTTGTAATTTCATGTGGTGTTATTATTAACCGTCAATTTTATTTTAAATTTAAACCTCACCAATGGAATCGCAAAATGTTGGGAATCCATTTAGGGCTCTCACATGTAGTGATGAAACAAAATAAGATTTTTTTTTAAGTTCGATCACTTCCACTCATGTTTATAAATAAAACATACCACTTCTTTAGAACACACAAACTCGCTCGGAAAATTTTCAGCTACCCATCACTACTCACATGTATGTTTTACTTCATATGTGCGATTTGAAATGAATTTTTAAATATGGAAAACACCTTATTGTAATAATAATTTATTAATTCTTTACATATAGGGTGCCTACATTAGATTATTTATAAAAAATTATTCACAAAATTAATCAATACAAATAACATCATCAGCTTCTTTTCTCTGGGGTGGGTTGCTTTGAGAAGTAGTAGTCGGTTTTGGCACTAAACTCTCCTTTCTGCGAACTGGAACCATTTCTTGTTTGGACTCCTTTGAATCACTTACTACTTTTGTAATTCTCACGGAAGGTGGTAGACTCATAGATGGAACGGAAGATGCTGGTTTAGGAATTTTTAACGAGGATGCTCCAATGAGGGTTCTAGCTAATGTACTATTAATATCGATATCTACAGTTTTGGTTGCGGGAGGAAAAGTAGCGGATTTTTTTTCCAAAATCTATAAATCGCTTCTTAATTCCTTCGGAGTGTCTTCTGGGGCTGTTCTGAAATACATCCTTGTGAAGTCTTTTTGGGGAATGTTTTTCCTCTGTGCCTGTTATTGGCGATATGTCTACTGACATTCCCGAAGACAAGGATTTGAGTATATTCGAGGTTGAATCAACTTTTGGAGTGGAATAATTGAACTTTTCATTGGATTTTATTGGCTGACTAACCGGCACCTGAAACAAAAAAAGTAGTAGCTGCAGTAGAATAATGGAAAACCATATTTGTATTCAAACTATCTACTCTATACATGCACTAGATTGCATCTATTTTACCTAAAAATAATGAAAATGCTGTAATTAAAAAACAAGTATAAGTTATTTGAATACAATATAATTTTTTTAATTTTAATTTGTGAACAATACATGTTATTAAACAATAAGGATCAAGCAAATTTATTGTAACCAACTTATTATCAATTCAATTATGATGGCAATCACAATAACAAGCCAGAACGGCTATAGTAAAAATTAGGAAGTTAGAGTGTTGTCAACAAATACATGTTAAAATTTTGACACTGGAAAAGTTGTGGTCTTTTTTTCGATTTAACCAGTGAAACAGTTAAATATTTAATGCCTATGGAATTCAAATTACAGCACCTCTGAGAATAAGGGGAAAATAATACCATAGTGGTTTGTTTCATCTTGAAAACAGAAAAATATTTATCTGACAGATATGAAAACCAGTGTCCCTCATGGTTCTATTATAGGTCCATTCCTATTTTTAACTTTTGTTAAATGCTGATGATCTACCACAACATATAACGAAGAATGAAATATTTAAATACGCAGATATTTCCATAATAATCAATCCTAATTCTGCGCGACACGTTAAAATAAAACCAATATAGAAATTAAAGGAATCGAAAACAAATATTCAGTAATTTTTAACATGGAAAAACAATATTTATACATTTTACAAGCGCGGATGCGGTGATATTTCCACTATTTGATTATACACGTGGGGAAAATTGACGATTTGGGTTCGAGTACCCTCTTTAGCAAATATCAGCCTGTGTGTGTGTGTGTGTGTGTGGAGTGGTAAAAGTCCATACTTTGGTGTTCACCGCGGTAGATCTAGTACCATTTTTAGGAATCACTGGTATACCCATGGGCGCCGTTTGTGGGACTGGTAGGGACCATTGCCCCCACCCCCCGACAGGTGTGTCAGGTTTTTATTAATCTCTTTAAAGTAACATTTCTAGGGACCAAGTTGTATTTCTGAGGGGTCCAGTTATATTGGTACCGGTGTTTTTATATTGTCACAGATCATGTAATAATGCAACACTACTCAATGTAATTTTGTGTAAAATTATGATTCTTAATGCATTCAAGTGCTGAAAAAATTGAAAAAACGTTTAAAAGACAGCCATATTTTAAAGACACTAACTGAAGCTTGCATATGGACGATGAGAAGTGTTTGATACTGATTAATAAATAAGCAATCAAGCAATTGCTATTAAAAATGTTCAGCTGCTTGGAGTACAACATAAATAATGATGATACTCTAAGATGTTTCATCACATGCTGCATATTATTGGGAACTAAAATCACCACGGCGGTGCTGCGATCAGACGAGTAATGATCGGCTGATTGTTGGTTTACATTCATTTTAAGTGCTTTTGTAGGTTCTTTCCAAAAGGTTGAAAAGCATATACAGGGTGGGGCAATAGTGTGTCTGACTTTGATATGTCGAGTTCTATAATAGCTAGAAACTTGATTTAAAAATCTAAGTAAATTAGACAAAAAAGTCTACAATTGAAATTCATTTTCGAATATACAGGGTGAGCCAAGATGATTCTACATTTTTTTAAATGGAATGCCATGTATATCAGAACAATTTTTGAAACCTCTTTGTGGCCTCCTTCCACTCACTCCTGTATTATTATTGACTCTCTCCCAACCACTTGGATGTAATTTTTTTTGTTGAAATTATGCCATTTACACGTGTATATTAAAAAAATCACTACAGTCACAATTACTGATTTTAAGAAAAAATATGTTAGTACCAGTTGTGAGACATCTGTGTCATGACACTCAGCCATTTTCACTTCCTCAAAGTATACAGCACTGATGTAGTTTTCCACGAAACACCAAAACACTATATACTGCACTCGACGCGCGTTTCGCCAACCAAGTTGGCATCATCTGGAGATGATTAAAACTAAACTTATGCTAAAAATCTACCCCAGTTATACCTAAATTATTGTCACGGTTCACCGTACCGTCACGGTTCTGTGAACCAATCCCTAAGGACTCTCACCATTGTGCTCAACACAAAATGGCGAGTTTTAATTTTCTAGTCCATTGTCTATTAAGTTTCCCCCTTAATAAGGAGAGGTTTGAAAATGAAAAGGCATTGATTACGGGATATAGCTGCGAGTAATGGATATTCTGTAAGTTTAATTGATAAAATAATTAGGAAACGAAACTTTAAAGAGTCGCCTGAAATTCCTCGAAATTTCAAAATGAAAGAGAAAATCCGAAATTTGTATCAATTCCATTCTATCTTCGAATCACCCGTAGTATTGGTAAGATTTTTAAAGATGTAGGTATGACAGTGGTTCATTCATCGGGAAACAAACTATAACAACTTTTAGGCAATCCAAAAGACAAAACTGAAACAAATGAAAAGTCGGAAATTTACGAAATTAGCTGTAAGGACTGTAATCAAAAATATGTTGGATAGACTAGACGATAAATTCAAACTAGATTCAAAGAGCACATAGCTCATCTTAAATATGGTAGAACAGATAAGTCTAGTGTAGCCCAACATGTGTTTGATAACCATAAAATAGATATTAGCAATTTAAGATTAATTAGGAATGTAACAAATACTAGGCAGCTGGATGCATTTGAAAGCTTGGAAATCATAAAGTATAAAAATAGTATGAATAGTGACAGAGGGCCTTTCCCAAGTAGCCCGCTTTATTGGTTAGTGGGACGGTACGGTGAACCGTGACAATAATTTAGGTATAAATAGGGTAGATTGTTAGTGTAAGTTTAGTTTTAATCAACTCCAGATGATGCCAACTTGGTTGGTGAAACGCGCGTCAAGTGCAGTATATAGTGTTTTGGTGTTTCGTGGAAAACTACGTCAGTGTTATCTTCACATCAAAGGTTCCAACCCACTCCAGGATTAAACTATACAGGGTGGCCAAATATAATTTTTTAATTTACAACTATTTGAACTGATTTTCCTCAATTTCTTCAAATGGATGTAGGATGTATATATTTGAATGATGTGATATAGAAATGAAAAACTAACATTTTTTTGTACATACATCCCTATGGCTAGGGATACAAAAAATGCTCCACATGTTGCCCATTTTGATTGACAAACATTTCTATGTGTCTTTGGAATGAGGTTTCTGTAATAATGTATATTTAATAGTACGTAAGGGTATGCAACATCATATACAGTTCAGTATACCACACAGCCTACAGAGCAGTACTGGGCAATCAGACAGACATGTTGCAGACCCTCCAACCAGTTGATTTGTAGCCTGTAACCATTTTTGTATTTAGATAACTTAATAAACTGTTTAAAGTAACAAGTTACACAGACTCCTTGTCCTTGTATTATTTATTACAGTTTCTATTGTTCATAAAATTGCTGGAGTGATACTTCTAAAAGCATTTATTATCCTTTCCTTCAAATTTTGGATTGTTGTTGGTGTCATGTTTTTATGGGCATCATGTAACACACTTATTATAATATGTTTTCTTGAATTATTTGAGAAAAACCCTCAATTTTAATTTTTATTGCTGAATTTTGCAGTTATTGTTCAATAAATTGAAAATAGTCATAAATAGCCATAGGAAAGTAAGTACAAAAAATGTTCGTTTTTCAATCCTACATCACATCGTCCAAAAATATACAGGGTGTTCCATTTGAAAAAAATTGAGAATATTCAGTTCAAAGTTGTAAATTTAAAATTCGTTTTTGACCACCCTGTATACTTTTAGGAAGTGAAAATGGCTGAGTGTCATCACACAGATGTCTCATAACTGATATTAACATTTTTTTTCTTAAAATCTATAGTTGTGATTATAGTGATATTTTTAATATCACTACAAAAAGTGGTATAATTTCAACAAAAAAAAATCATTACATCCAAGTGGTTGGGAGAAAGTCAATAATAAAACAGGAGTGAAAGGAGGCCACAAAAAGGTTTCAAAAATGTTCTAATATACATGGCATTTCATTTAAAAAAAATGTTACTTGACCTTGTAGAAACATCTCGACTCACCCTGTATATTCGAAAACAATTTCCGGTTATAGACTTTTTTATCATGTTTATTTATGTTTTTAAATCAAATTTCTAGCTATCATAGAACTCGAGATATCGAAGTCAGACACACTATTGCCCCACTCTGTATATTACATATTATTACATTAATCGAAAGCTGATAAGTAAATTAAATCAGTTTAATCTATTTTGCATTATTTTTTGCTAACTTGCGGGAGTACTTAACCTAATAATTTTTTATTATTATATCTTTTGTATTATAGTCCTCTGGTTTAAAATGGAGGGAAGTTACTGTTATTCCCATCAATAATGCTTTCTCCCATGCTTTTTTTTCTATCTATTTTCTCCACGATACCACGGGCTACGGTTATTGGTCATATAAACAAACTACGTGTATTTTTTGGAAAAATAGTGGTGTGACTAGTCTTGTCCATAAAAAAATTCTTTGGACTTAGTAGCATTAAGGCCAATAATTAAAAGAACAAACTGTTTTTTAAAAAAGTCGACGTTTCGAAATAAGTTTATTTCATCTTCAGGACACTGAAATATATCACAATGGTATTTTTATGAAGAAAACCATGTACATATAAAAATAAGATATACACTTTTACCAATTTATTATCACAGAATAGATTTAAAAAATATATACATTTACTCAACATTCATTAAAAAGAAAAATTGACATAACAGTACAAATTAAATTAAAATGGAAAAAAGTAATGTAATTTAAAAATGGTTAAAACAGAATTAGTACTTAAAGATTATGAAATTTTTTTGTTTACTTATTTATTTTTTGATAAAAGCAATCATAAAGTTACAAAAGCATATTAATTATGTATTTGAATTAATAATAATCTGTACGTACATTTAAAATGGTTTGTTGTTGTCAAAGTAATAAAAATAGTAGATAAAAACATTAAATGATAAAAATTATACACAAAACACAATACAACTGCCACTCTTGAATCTCAAATATAAAATGAACTGCAATAAAAAAATCATATTTGTTCTGCTATAGGTACATATATGTAGATACCAAATTGCATACAGACTTATACATACATTGAAAATGTAAAAACTGCATAATATAGAAATTTACATATACATATCTTATTTTTTTATTTCATTAACAATATTGAAATATGCAGTGCTTAAATCATCAGTATCTGTTCTTTTGTTCACGTTTTTATATTGTTTTATATTAATCATTTCTTGTGTAATTCATTATTTTATTATTAGGTTGATGTCCAACAATTTTTACATCAGTAAATGAGAAATTATGATTAGTCCTACTATGTGTTTTTTTTTCCTTACGGGTTGCGGTTTAAACTACCCGCTGTACTGAAGCTTAAGCTTATTGTACCCCATAGTCTCATTGCTCCATAAGACCCGTTCTATTCCAGAAGGCGAGTATACAGTTTATGGGAGCTCTGGCTATCTCTTCCGGGGTTAAAAGTGGTCCCTCGAAGTGTGTTAGTCTCATTGCCGTTAGGGCTGGGCATTTACATAAGATGTGGTGGGGAGTTTCTTCCTCTTCACCACACATCCTGCAATCTGGATTGTCTTTCACCCTTATATTGGTTAGGTGTTTGTTTAGTGTGCAGTGTCCTGTTAATATTACCACTGCACACCTCAGCTGTTTTCTGCTCAGCTTTAGCATTTCGTTGGTCCTTGCTCTAGATATTTCTCCGATGAACAAGCGTGACTGTCTCATTCCCGGTATCTCTATCCAGTGCGAGTAGTGTTTCTGTCTTAATAGTTCCTTTACCGATCCTTTTGCGGTGCCGTAAGGTACCCCGCAGGTCGGTTCGGGACCTGTTAGAATTGATTTAGCGCCTTTTCTGGCTAGCATGTCTGCTTTTTCGTTTCCCGTATTTCCCTGGTGTCCTCGTGTCCACTCCAGTTGTACACTGTTGTGTTCTGTAAGTTTCTCCAGGGACTCCAGGCAGTCTTTTACTGTTTTAGATCGTATTTCTACTGCTTCCAGAGCTCTGAGGGCTGCTTGGCTGTCAGTGATGATGCGGATTCTCTTATTTTTGTATGCCCTCCGTATCATTTCTTGTGCACAGACGTCCATTGCTGTGATTTCGGCTTGGAACACTGTTGCGATACTTCCGAGGTTCAGGCTGATGTCTGTCCCTGGTTGTTCTCCCACAACTCCTGCTCCGGTACTGCTTGACGTTTTTGATCCGTCAGTATACCAGATGGTGTCATTTTGTTGCCTCTGCATCCTACCTCCTTCTCCATCCCTTTCAGGTATTTTTACCCTGAAAGTTTTTGTGAAGTTGTAGGTTGTGCTGATTCTGTCTGACTGCATATCGAGTAGCCGATTTTTTCCTACATATTGGAATACTTCAGTATGGTATCCTCTCCTTGAGATGGTCCCATACCCAGTTGTTTTCAGCCTGTATGCTGCCATTAGTGCCTTGTTCTCCACCACTAGGTGTAGTGGAGGTAGGCCTAGCAGTATTTCCAAGGCTGCGGTCGGCGTTGTTGACATTGCTCCCGTGATCCCTAGACATGCAAGTCTTGCAACTTGCCTAGTTTTCTCATCTATGTGTTACTAAAGCAGTTTCTTTAGTTTTTACATCTGTCCTATTGATTTTTTTACATCATTTTGGTGCTCATACATCCGTTGTTTTAAATACCTGCCAGTTTGTCCTATCTAAAATTTAACGAAATCATTGCAAGATATGCTATATATTACATTAGACATTAAGAAAATTCATGAGTGGCAGTTGTATTGTTTTGTGTAAAATTTTTATCCAATATTTTTATTACTTTGACAACAAACTATTTTAAATGTAAAGTACAGATTGTTATTAATTCAAATACGTAATTAATATGCTTCTGTAACTTTGATTACTTTTACCAAAATATCTGATGTGGCCAGCACATACCTTTCTTATAGGAGTATATATCATCCTGATCTAAAAAAATCATTCTATTTAATTCTTCACTTACCTCTATTAAATTTTAATAGCGTACCTTCATTAAAATTTTTAAATTATTAATTATCAGCGTCAATTGATACTGTCAATAATAATTCATGTCATATTATTTTAATAATTTTTTGTTGTTGACATTGACATTTTTGTCACTAAACTAGATCTTTCAAACGTCAAACTGTTAAACTCCATTTTATGAGGCCAAATGTGTAAAATATTTACGTTTATTTAAGTACTTAGAAAATATATTTTATTTGCTTCATATAGTAGACATGATTTATAATCTTTTATCAAGAATATATTATTTGTAGTCATATACAAAAAAAAAAGGGTCCCGTGGACCCCTTTCCAGCTGCCCAATTTTGCTCATCACCGAATTTTTCATTGTCTTTGGCCTTTAGAACAAGTGTACCAAATTTGAAAGCTTTATCTCAAAAACTGTGGCTGCTATCGCGATACTAGACAGGCGGATAGATTTTTTTTTCATAAAGTTATATTTTTTCATTATAATTCGTTGAGATTCGTCCAGAAATGCAATAAAAAAATTTAACTTTTTTCCCGAAATTGTACCTTTTTTCTTCTTTCATTCATTATGTCGCTTCTGGTGATACCACATTCACCAAATTTAATGTGTCACCTAAAATGTTGTTGACAATCTTAACTGCCAAACTTGGAAAATATCTCATTCGTATTTTTTGAGTTATCGCGGATACACACATACACACACACATTCACACACATGCACCGACAGACATCGTCCGGAAAATAGTCGGAATGGATTCAGAAGGGATCAAAACGTATATATCAATCAAAATCTCGAGGTCGAACAAAATCACGATTACTATACTTCCTTATATTAAGTATTAGAAAGTAAAAATAAATAACTAAACAAAAAAAAAATTCATAATCTTTAAGTACTAATTCTGTTTTAACCCTTTTTTAAATTACATTACCTTCTCCCTTTTTAATTTAATTTTTACTGTTATGTCAATTTTTCTTTTTAATGTTGAGTAAATAATTTTTTTTTAAATCTCTATTTAGTGATAATAAATGGGTAAAGCGTATATTTTATTTTTATATATACATAGTTTTCTTCATAAAAATACCATTGTGATTTATTTCAGTGTCCTGAAGATGATATAAATTTATTTCGAAACATCGACTTTTTTAAAAAGTTTGTTGTTTTAATTATTGACCTTAATCCCACTAAGTCTAAAGAAAATATACATATAACAGGCAACCAAACATTTAAAGTTGAATAAAATAAAAAAAAAATGATAGTAAAACCTTGATAAACAAACCATACAAATGCGATCAAACAAATGTAAACAAAGTACAAAACTCGTTTCGACAGTGAGATTTTTAGCCACCAGAGGGCGACGTGAAGGTTTAAATTCCCAATACTGCTTCATTTTTCTGTTATTTTGTCCTTAAAATGGATGCCTAAACAGTACAAATAAAAAAAGTTTATCCGACTTCATTAAGAATTACTTCTGCCTTGAAAACATTCAATTTCTCTCATAACAAGTTGACCTGAAAATGTATATGATTTGTGCTTATAAGACTCTGGAACATTATTCTCCTCCAATTGAATTCATTTGATCGGACAAAATAGATCGGGCATCATGCATTGACCTTGCATGCTCACATTACACTTGGTCATTACTGGGTGTTGAAAAAGAATTTCTGATATATGCACCTCAACAAAAAATTTCTACGTCTACTGTGTTAACTACTAAATACGAAATGTTAGAAACTCAATATTTTCTCTAACTGATCATTTATGAACAGAAATTTCAAAAAACTTCATCCTTTAAACTACTAATACATATGAAATTTGTCTCAAATGAAGCATTAAGGTATCTAAATTGCGAGACTTGATTTTTGTTAAAAACTACTCAATTTTACATTAAAATGCATAATAAAGATTGCAAATATTACAAAACGTACAATGCATTCTGTTGAAACTTACGTAAAACCTATAGAACTAGCCTAGATACTAGAATGATGGATTCCAAATGTAAGGTTTTCTCGATGGTTGTGGTGATGTCTGTGGTGACTGATGGTTATAAAAGTTATTAGTATTTAAAAAATATGTACAAGAGCAGACAAAATATATATTTTCCAGTGCAGTAGCATACGAAACATAAAGGACAAAAAATAACTATAATGATTTATACACAAGGTTTCTTTTTCTCATATATACAACGATGTGATTGTTCTTTTCGATGACCATTATAAATACAAAATAAATATAGTAATATAACTAGTATAGAAACTAAATTTGAGCAGAACAATTTGTTCAGTAAAAAGACACAGGATCAGCACAGCACATGGTGTTGTTTATACAATATAAACAGCTTATTTGTTTATTGTTACAATTATTATAAGTACTATATCCCAATGTAAATAATCTGATATCTCAAAGTCAAACAAATCATTCTAGTGTTGTGAATGCTAATTAACCAGATATTTTTTAGCATTTTTTTGCGTTAATTAACCAGTGGTTAAATATTCGCATTTTTAACACGTTAAAAATAAATGCCTATTTTTGAAATACTTTGATATTTCCATATTTTCCGTACTTTCTAACCTAAAAAATTTTCTTTCATTTATAATTTAAAATTATATCTGAAGTTACGTAGATTTCAAGCATTTTCTCACCCATTCAGGTAATTACATGTTAAGATAAAATTGAAATAATTAGAATAAAACTGGTCAAATTAAATTGAATGATAAATTACAAATTCCTGTTTAGAATGCCCAGAAGAGAAACAGAAGTCTGGCAGTATTTCTTAAGATTACAAACCAATATTGCAAGTTTCTGATAGGTAAACGCAAATTTTGTAATGCAGAATATATAACAAACGTAAAACGGATGAAAAACCATCTGGTATTCTACTGTCAACGATGTCCAGAGGCTGTTAAATACAAATTCAAAAATGCCAAGGATGGCAACAGTAAACAAAAGGTATTTACTATTACTAGTATTACTTCATTAGAAGTTTATTCCGAGGCTTATTCACTATTTATTTTCAATTTTAGAAAAGCCTATCTTCTAAGAAAACTGGTAGCTCATCCGCTGCTTATCAATTACATGTAGAGGGTAATAATTTACCTTCGAGTTCATCTGGTTCATCATTAGTTTGTATGACAATAGAAAGCACTGGCGGTTCTTCTATAGGGTCATTTGGTCAATGACCTCCCACATACAAATAAAAAAATACAGCTATTCATTTTCTGAAGTTTAAAAATATATAATATATATATTTTTAATATTCTTAAAAAATATATTAAAGTTTCTAGTTCATTCTATGCACAATACTGTTCAAATATCTAGATCATTACATTATTCATTTATAGAATTTAAAAATATTGGGTCAATCCACAACGTGTCGTCAAAGCTAGCTACGGACCGAATTTACAACGAATTAAAGTGAAATAGACTTATGCGCGAATCGTCAGAAAGCAAAAGAGACAGAAAACACTGGCGGGGACAATGTCCCTGACGGAAACGATAACGCACGAAGGTCAGTACAGCAGTCTTAATGCTGACTAGGTACGCGTTGGTCGGTAAATTCGGTCGCGTTGTTTTTAATGTTTTTATCTGTGAACATTTTATTAGTAAATCTCTACTTGTCGTGAAATTAAGTAAAACAGTGTTTTTGGTGTTTACTATTAAATATGAGTGTTGTACAAAATATATTAAAACTGAAAGATGGACATAAGTTGGGTTATGAAGACCGAGTGAAATTCAAAATGGCCGTCCAAAACCTAATATGACGATAAAACAAACATCTCTTGATAAGAAAAAACAAGTTAATAGGTATTTTCAAAATTCAATGTACGATTTATCCGAGTGGAAAATCTGAAATTAATCAATCTGACTTCATCGCAGTTCAAGTGGATGAAACCACAGATAGTTCCAATAAAATACAAGTAGTTTTTGTGTTTAGATACGTTTTAGACGGTGTTGTATGTGAGAGAATTTGGAAATTTATTCAGCCTCAAGGAACGACATCGCAGCATTTGACAGATGTAATTTAGAATGTCTGAAAATTAATGAGTCCTGAAAAATTGAAAGCACAAAGTTATGATGGACCATCAGTAATGAGTGGTGCTTTTGGAGGTGTACAAGCCAAAATTAAAAAAAGTTATCCTTCAGCAAATTTTATTCATTGTTATGCTCAACAACTAAATTTAATTTTACAAAAAGTTCAAGTCAGGATAAAAGCATAAAAATTTTTTTTTACTAATTTACACAGCTTTTCTTCATTCTTTGGAAAATCGCCAAAAAGAACAGCCGTGTTAGATAATGTTGTTGAGATTACCTAAAGCGGCTCCAACACGATGGAATTTTAATACAAAGTGCATAGAGACTGTTTATACCTATCGAACAGAATTATAAGATTGTTTAGAAAAAAAATCATTGATAATGAATCAGAAAACAACACTCTAAACCAAGCTATTGGTTTAAAAAACTACTTACAAAATGAACATTTTCTTTACTGGTTAAATTTTTTTCATTTAGTTATGCCTCATTGTGATATATTGTTCAATCAATTACAAAAATGTAATATCGATGTCATAACAGTAAATAAGCGTATTGGCGTTTTTAATAGTAAAATTGAAGACATCAGAAATAAAATTTTGAATAACTATTTGAAGGAGACATCCATGCAGTCTGCCCAGAGATGTAAAACGGAAGAATCAAAAAGGAGAATTTCATTAGAAGTTTGTGATATAATTACATCTGAGATCAAAAACAGGTTTGGCTTCAGTAATCATTTAGCAGTGTCTCAGTTATTTCACGCAGATCGATTTAAAGATTATAAAAAAAGCTTTCCTCAAGATATGTTTAAATTAGTTAAAACGGAGTATCCAGTCATAAAGCATTTGAAACTTAAAACTGAATTAGAAGTATTATATAGCCGAGAAGATTTTTCCAATAGTGGAGGTGCAGTTGCTTTGTTACAGCTTTTTATTAACAACAATTTGTGCAATACTTTTTCTGAAAGTGTCAAACTGTTAAAAATCTTGTGTACTCTCCCTATGACTACCGTCGAAAGTAAACGTTGTTTTTCCATCTTAAAAAGAATAAAGACATTTTTAAGAAATACTATGGGTCAGGAAAGGTTATCTTCTTTAGCTATGCTTACTATAGAAAGGGCATTATTAAAGAAGATAAAAGACTTTAATGAAAAAGTAATTGACCACTTTGCATCTCAAAAAGACCGGAGGATCGTCTTGGAATTTAAATCACTTTAAAAGGTAGGTAATACAGTAAACTTTTCTAATTGATCTCCCTATCTCTTGTCCCACGAACCGCCACTGATAGAAAGATTTTTTGACACAGTTGGTGACCATGAGAAAACTGATCTTGACAAGGTGTTAACTCCTTTTTTTATGATACCAATACACCTCTACATCTCGTAGAGAATAAATGTCTCACAAATTATATCAAATTGATTCGTCCATCTCATGAATCACCGAACAGGTTTAAACTCTCTGCAAAATTACTTGATGAGGAGTATAGTCTAATTGATCTCTTAGTTAAGGAAGAAATAAACTGATCAATGATGCTATCCCATAAATGCATTGCTGCGGACACAGGTCGTAACTAATTTAATACACACACAAAGATCCAAACGACGAAATATAATTCTTATAATGGTTTCACTTCTTGCCGATTTTTTTAATGAACGTAAAGTCACAAGCGCTGAAATGAAACTTTTATGGTTCTCATGGCTGGGGTTAGCCAGTAATAAAACTCAGATGGAAAAG
This sequence comes from Rhamnusium bicolor, assembly GCA_029963845.1. Lineage (NCBI taxonomy): Eukaryota > Metazoa > Arthropoda > Insecta > Coleoptera > Cerambycidae > Rhamnusium > Rhamnusium bicolor. Next base: position 11,107 of record JANEYF010001443.1, on the reverse strand, counting down.
GGTGTTGTCTATTTAAACCTCTAAAAACTACTAGACCTGGCATAGAGGCAGTAATATTAAAATAAGCAATTATATTATTTTGTTCTCCTTTATCCATAGGGTTCTATAGCAGCTTTAGATATTCCCTAAGTGGACCACTGGATTATCAGAGAGAACCTTTCTTTTGCAAAATAAAAAGTAATAAAAAAAACAGAGGTCTTAGGTTGCTATAAAATTTAATTTAAGAAGAAAATTGCTCTCCCTGAAGACAACTGTAAACGCAGGGATGTAGGGTGGGTGGCCTAATGCAGAGGCGTTAGAAATAAATAAATGAATCTATTCAATATTGTGAGGTTAGGTCGTATTTTAATAAGTCCGCATGCAGACTTAAATAAGGTTTTGTTACAGAGTAGAGGCTTATTTTTCCAGTAGCATACTGTATTTTTTAGATAAAGAATTATTCATGTGGTAGTAAGCCTCAAGAAATAAAAAAGAAAAATTTAGAGAATGGAGAGTTATTGCAACCTCCGTTGTTCTAAACCTTTAATAAAATTTGACATATGTGCATGCGCATTTAGTATATCCTAAAATATTTGCTTTTATTAAAATACAAGCACACTATATTGTCAACCGGCAGTAAAATATCTGGGAGTCACAATAGACAATAAGCTTAATTTTACCAAACATGTCAAACTAATTAGGAAGAAGTGCATTGCAAGAAGCAGACACTTCCGCAGCCTAACATATAAAAACCAAGGAATCAACAAAAAAAACTGCTGCCCATATTTATAGTACAATCTGCCATCCATTATTAGAATATAGCCACCCACTATACCTTAATACAAGACCAATCATAAAAAGCCTAGAAATAGCAGAAACATCAACATTGCGATCCATTACCAAAATCAGACACCCCAGAAATCCTCTCCATAACCCTCCCAACAACCTTCTCTATGAGATTACGCAAATAACACCAATCCCACAAAATTTGCTAAGGAAATAAATAACATTGAAATAATACAACCTGTTTGCAAAACAAGAGAACAAGAACTACCTGAAAATTTCCAGGGTTAACTCTATGGGAACACATCACTAAAGCTGGCCGAGGTGGCTGGAGTACAGCCACGGTCTTGCGCTGGCGTCACAAGTGCCGATTTATAACTGCAGTCTTATTTAAAAGGTTTATGCGTGAGGTTGTACCTATAAATTATACATAGTCAAATGCGCCAAATGGTAAAAAACGACCGTACGCGGACACGGTGAATAAATTTATTGGTGAATTTCCGGATTTATTCTATGACGGATGCAAAATAATTTGTAAAGTTTGCAATCAAGACTTAATGTGCTGGCACAAAACAGATTGTCGTCGTCATATCAATACCGTGCAACATCAAAATAAAAAAAATGGCATGCCTTTGACAACTCAGTTTATGTTTGATTTATTGTTAATGTTAATAGCCTGTAATATTCCGCTACACATACTGGATAAACAACCATTTCGGGAGTTTTGGAATAAATACAATCCCCAGGTGAACTTACCAAGTCGTACATCGTTACGTAGATATATTCCAGCTGTTCGTGAAGATATTGTAAATAGGATTAAATGTGGATTATAAAATACACGGCTCTGGTTATGTATTGACGAGACGACAGATTGTAAAAAAAATTCTATTTTAAATATTATAGTACGTGTACTGGACCCTCTTAAACCAACATTTCCACTTTTACTAGCTAGTAAAAGACTAACTGTGTGTACTGGCGAAATAATTACGCGTGTGGTGTTGGAGACATTCGAAAAATTTGAACTTTCAACAAGTCAAGTATTGATGTTTGTGACTGATGGTGCCGCGACAATGCGCGTGGTAGGACGTTCTCTTCAAAGAGACAATTGTAGGTTTTTACATGTTACGTGTAAAGTGCATCCGTTACATCTTGTGGCAGAAACGATTCGAAAATGTTTTCCAGAGGTTGATGCATTAATAGCAAATACAAAAAAGTATTTCTCAAATCTCCTAAACGGCTTCGAGCATTTCACAGACAGTGTCCTGGTATCCCTGAACCACCAGAGCCGATTCTTACACGTTGGGGAACGTGGTTGAAAGCGGCTTTTTATTATGCTGAATATTTTCAACAAATAAAAGCTGTGATACTACAGTTCAACCCTAACGAGGCTGCAGCTATTAGGGAAAGCCAGACAAGCTTTCAAGACGCAAATTGCAAAATAGTTCGTTGTCGTTAGAGGAATCGCTGCAAATAGTGCACGACGTAAATACACAGCTACAGGCTATAAATGACGCAAAAAATAATCGCGTTAGTGAAAAATTCGAGAGTGTATTACAAGATCCTGATTTTAGCAAATTAAGACAAATTTGTGATGGTGCATCTACAACTTCGTTAAGTGAGTTCACAGATTGTTTTACTTATGCCTGTATTACATCTGTAGATGTCGAACGGTCATTTTCAAAATACAAACATATTTTTTCACCAAAGCGAACATCGCTGACGGAGACAGCTGTAGAAACATACCTGATGCTATTATACTATAGATCTTTCCCACTTTGTGATGACGACAACCAAACTACTTCATAAATCTGCTTAAAAGGGCGAGTTTTATACAAATTTTTATAAAATGTAACATTATTGTTAAAATTTATTTCCATTTATTGTACTTATTCAAGTATTATGATATGATGTAAACATATAAGTCATATGACGGCTCTGTCGGCCAGGTGACCTCGGCCAGCTTTACACATCACCGCATTGAATAATATACAATAAAATAAAACTGTTTTTTTTTAATACAGATATTTATACTGTAATGAAATGAAATGGTATGTAAATTATTTTTAACAGTTGTAACAGGCTGAATGACCTCGGTCAATGGCCTTTTTGGTGAAACCAATAAAATACTTTTATTATTATTATTATTATTATTAAAATACAGGCCACCTCTATTTAATCTGAATACAGGCAAAGAAATTTTTTTATTAAAGGCACCTTGATATTGACACAAAAACTTTATGCCAATTTAATGTCAAAACTAACAACAGTGGTAAATCCTGACCTATAACTTGTTTTGAGGACTTATTCAGTCGACTTTTTCTGTTGCTTTGTTTTGTGTGGCTTTTCGTGCGAGCTTCTTAAAGTACATCTATCTGACAATGCCGTTAATTTGAAGTACTTGTCAAAGTAAAGTATTAAGTAAGAAAGCCGTCGCCAATAACACTTTTTAAAACTGAATGCAAAATTGCAATACAGGATACTTTATTTGAAGTTTCTTTTAATAAAGTCTGCTTTCTTACACTTTGCAATAATTCTCTAATGCCACAAATAACGTTCAGATAATATTAATGAACGTATACTGAAAACTGTGACAGTATTCTTACTTTTTACACCAGGTCTTAAATAAACTTTAAAAGGGAAGATACACATTCCTTAAAAGCTGTCAATTTACTTGAGATAATTTTGCAGTAAAGCATATCTATAAAGTACTTGTTACTTTAATAATACCAAGCCTGAAATAGCAATTTGAGGGAGAACATTATGACAGCAATTAAAAAATAATCCTTAATCAATTCAAGCAACTTCGTTGAGGGCTATAAATTAAATTTTTCGACCACCTAATCGTTCTGCAAATGAGAAAAAGAACCCTGTATGAGAAATGATAAAGAAAAGCTTAAAACAACACTATACTGGAAAATAAAATCTGTCAAGCAATTTAAAAATTAGCACAAAACTAAGAACTTACCTGGCTAATAGAAATTCCAGATTCTAAAGGAAATTGTGGGGTCTGTAAGGGCACTGTGGACTTGAAACTGTCAGACTGGATGGGAGATTTGGTTCCATGGAAAATTTTGGTTGTGGTGGTATAATCTGTGTGGATGCACTGGATGCAGTAATTGTGGCTGGTCGTGCCAAATCCATAGGGAATTTTGGTATCGTACTTGGAATTGTATGAGGCAAATTTGGAAGTGTTCTAGGAATATTTGGGAGAGTTTTAGGAACATTTGGAATAGTTTTAGAGACGGCCGGGATAGATTTGGGAATATTTGGGATTGACTTGGGAATGTTAGAGCTTGTTTTAGTCACTGGTGGAGAAATTCCTAGAAAGCTTGGAGCTGAGATCGGGATAGATGCCTTTGATACAGTTAAAGAAGATGGTATACTTGGAAGGTTTAAGCTTTTCATTAACACCTCAGATGGGTATATTTCTGCTTCGACATTTTTATTTAACTGCTGTTTATTGAACTGTTCCTTTTTCTTGTCAGCTAACTTCTCCTGCAGAGTTTTGCCACCTAAAATTATATTTTCCATAAAAAATAACGCCTACTGTCAACTTTTAGAAAATACAAAATATTTTTTTAAATATTCTGATCACCGGCACACAAAAAAAAAAAGTTGTTTGTACATTTGACGCCACCTACCTCCCGACATGTATTTCGACCTGCTGAATCCGAATTTGAAGTCAGTTTGGACCGTACACCCTCAAATATCGAGTAAATTGAAAAACCGTACAAAATAGCGAAAATTGGGTGTTTCGGTAATAAAAAAAATTTTGTGGATCTAAACCAAGCCTAATTTTTATGTATTTCGATCCGCTGAATACGAATCTAAAGTATATTTAGACTATAAGCCATTTTAAATCTAAGTAAATTGTAAAAAACCCTCGAAAATTGCTAAAAATGGCAAAAAATTGTCATTATGTTGATGAAAAAAATTTTGTAGACCCGACGTCATTTTTTATAGATTTTACAATTTTTCACATTTTCAGATTCTAAACTTGTATTTTATGCATAAAAAAATACAAGAAACGTATTTAATCGTGTTTCATAGATTTTTTTTCAATTTTTTTCAACTGCAATTTTTTCTAATTTATCGGTTTTTTTGCGATTTTTTGAGATTTTGAGGGATTAATGGGCCAAATATATTTCAGATTCGGATTCAGCAGATCAAATTACATCAAAATCCTCTTCGATCCGGGTCTACAAAATTTTTTTCATCAACATAATCACAATTTTTTGCCATTTTTAGCAATTTTCGAGGGTTTTTTACAATTTATTTAGATTTAAAACGGCTTATGGTCTAAATATACTTTAGATTCGTATTCAGCGGTTCGAAATACATAAAAATTAGGCTTGGTTTAGATCCACAAAATTTTTTTTATTACCGAAACACCCAATTTTTGCTATTTTTTACGGTTTTTCAATTTACTCGATATTTGAGGGTGTACGGTCCAAACTGACTTCAAATTCGGATTCAGCGGGTCGAAATACATGTCGGGAGGTAGGTGGCGTCAAATGTACAAACAATTTTTTTTTTTTTTTATGTGCCGGTGTAATATATGCAAGCGACAGTCCCTAATTATATTTTACTGAATAGATGGGGTTACAATTTAAAAAAATATTTTCATATTGGAGGTACCCTGAGCGAAAACAATAATTTTGCATTAATTTCTAATAGTGCAGTATTAAATATACGGGGTAGCGATTTAGTTTGAGATTGGTCTGGGCTCCATTAATACCAAAATTAGAAACCTGACAGTCTCGATACCTATTTATTGTTGAACAGTTTAAACATTGTTTATGGAGAACAATTTACAACCAATCAAACACTTGATATATTCTTCTATTTAATTAAATCAAACATTTGACTGGCCTGAAATCGTTACGCAAAACAAATTCCACGTATGTGAAAACAGTCTAAAAGGTGGTGCCTTCAGGAGGGTTGCCCTGAGATTACGTATTAACCACTAATGCTTCGTGCACAGGAGATGGTTAATGACCACAGATCACCTGACATTAAATCATCACCCTGTATAATTTGATGGAAATACTTGTGTGTGTAATTTAGTGTTGGCCATTAAGATGTGCTACAATATAGTCTTTTAATAAATAATATTAAAATCTGAAATTGGCTAATACTTACTTGACGGACTTGTTGTTATATTAGGCCTCGCAAAATTGGTTGTATTTGCATTAGTTGTCATGATCAGTCTAGAAAAATTTGTTGCGCTAGGACTAGTTGTAATGATAGGCCTAGAAAAACTAGATGTACTCGCACTAGTCGCTACAACAGGCCTAGAAAAACTAGTTGTACTAACACTAGTCGTATTGTTGGACCTGGAAAAACTAGTTGTACTTGCACTAGTCGCTACAATAGGCCTAGAAAAACTAGTTGTACTAGCACTAGTCGTATTGTTGGGCCTGGACAAACTAGTTGTACTAGCACTAGTCGTATTGTTGGGCCTGGAGAAACTAGTTGTACTTGCACTAGCCGTTGTCATAGGCCTTGAAAAACCAGTGGTACTCGCACTAGCCGTAACATTGGGCTTAGCAAAACTGGTTGTACTTGGACTTGTTAAGTTGGGCTTTGCAAAACTGGCTGTAGTCGTGGCTGGAGGAAGAATAACTCCAGATACAGGTGTAATGGATATATTAGGTCTATCTTTCATTAAAACTTTTGCCGCTTTTTCATCAGGAGAGCTTGTTTTAGTTATCGTTGGCTCCTAAAACAGTTATCAACTCCTAAAACACTTATATAAAACTTAATAAAAATTTACCTTGAACATTTGAGTACTAGCCGTTGTTTTAGTTATAATATTACTTTGTTTGATTCTATTAGGATCCAATGTAATAGGTTTAGAAGTAGTAGAAGTACTTGATTTTGAGATCGATGATTGATATTGCTTCGTTTTACTTGACACAATACCAGATGGTGATGTAACGGTATAGGGCAGGTTGCTTTTACTCGCTACTGTGACGGGTTTGGATATGGATGGTAACATACTCCCTATGTACTTTAGTTGTTCTAGAAAATTCAGGTTAGATTAGGCCATGATAAAAAATAAGGATATTGACAGCAAATCAGGGCCGACTCTTCTAAATTAAACACCCCCAAATCCTAAAGGAGAAGCTGTGCGGGAGAGGGTTACACATTGGAACGTGGATACACAACCATTCCCTCCGACATTGCCATCTGCCGGAGCTGGGCATAAATATTTTCATGTATAATGTATATTGCCATACGGCTAACACGTTCTTTGATAAATATGCATGGGCATATGTTAGATCTTGTTCAATTGATTGTTGAATGTTTACTGGCCACTTGAAATACAAGGTATCACATCAATGGAGTCCAAATGATGTACTACACATTTGATGCCGTTACTGAACTAAGTGTTTTAAGTACATACAATTTTCAGAACGCCTTCTATGAGCCCCCATCAGAATTCATCTGATTCAATCAGGAAGGGGTGGAAATGAGCAAATCGGCATGAGTGGAATTACCAAAATCCTTCAAAAGTGAGTTGACCAGAAATCGTTTGACAAATAAATTAAAAAAAAAAAAAACAAGCCAAATTTGAGAACCATATAACCATCAACATTTTCAATATTATATTAAACAGCAGAATTTCTAGTCTTTCAAAAGAGGCCCGGTATTTTAACCCTTTATAGGGCAAAAAGCTTCCCGCTAATATTTTAAAATGAAATTTTGGTTGGGGAATGATTTCAACATACTAAAAACGAATCCAACGTTATTTTAGCAAAAACACGTGTTTTTTTGCAAAAATGAGGTGGGAAAATATTGTCCCAAAGATTGTTTTTGACAACTGACTTTTCTTAAGGGGCAATGGGAAAATAATTTCCCACTTCATTTCTGATAAAAAAATCTAGTTGATATTTTTAAATATGTATTTAAATACAACTCAGAGTATAAGAAAATAGCAATATTTATTAAAAGACGATAAGAAAAAATATATTTTACGTAAAACATAAAAAAACCTTGCACTCTATGTAAAATATTTTAACTATTGTTACTCAAAAACTATCAAAACTTCTAGTAACTAATAACAAAACTGCCAAAATGTTTAGGAATTATAAACACTAATCTTTTATAAACATCAACCTTTATGTACCTATTTTATATAGAAACAAAAGGACCTTATTTGCATAACAAAATAAAAAAATCTGAAATTAGTCAAATTTGAAAAGCAAAAAAAAATCCAAACAAAACTAATACTAAGAATGAAAAGGAGCAAAACAGTTTTTGCATAAGGCGCCATTACATGTTTTACAAATTACATTACTTCGTTTTTCTTTTTTGTTTGCTACTACAACCAGCACATCTTCGCCATCCATTAATTTTTTTCGGCAAATGTATACCTACATTGGAGTGACGAATAGTATTTTCTATAGTTGTCGTGCCACTTCTTCTTTTTTTGGCAAAGCCCTTCATAGGAGCATAGCCCGGTTTAGATTTCGAAGAATAATTATTTATAAGCTCATTTACCAATAAAGATCTAAATTGAAGGTGAGTCATGGGTTTATGGTTATCTTTCTTTGTAAGTTCTTTATACAAAATAAACCCATTGACAATGGCGCAATCAAGGAAGTAATAAAACAGCTTGATCCACCATCGTCTAGATTTTTGTGCAACGCTGTAAGCTGACAACATTTGGTCCATTCCATCGACCCCTCCCATATATTTGTTGTAATCAGATATTGATTCCGGACATGGAAGTTCCTCACGTTCACCTTTAGGATTTGTTCTTTTGACTTTTGTATGTTTTGAAGGATTATGCATAGAGCTCAGCACTGTAACAGGTTTGTTACCACGATCCATCCATTTAGATAGACTAATATCTTCTGACAGCAAAATCAATATCAGATTTTTTCATTTCCTTGTTTGCTTTGAAACATTCATGGGGAAAAAATTTTCTATTTGTTCGAAACGTACCACATGAAAACAGTTTTTTTTTTTTTAAAGTTCATAGACAAGTTTCATAGAAGTAAAAAAATTATCAAAAAAAATGCAGTAGCCTATACCTTCTAATGCTTGGCTTAGTTTTAGAACCACTTTTTCACCAAGGGTGTTGGTTGAAGCTCCCGATGTATCTTTGCCTGTATATACATCAAATGATATCATATACCCAGTTAGAGAACAACACATGACCCATACTTTGAATCCTCTCTTTATAGGCGTTTGGGGCATATATTGCTTCATTGAAGATCTCCCTTTGAAAGCCACCATGCTTTCATCAATGGATATATACCGTGAAGGAGAAAAAACTTATTTTAAATTTTTCTCCAAAGTAATCCAGGAGGGGCCTGACTTTATACAATCGGTCAAATAATGGATCATCCCTTGCAGGCATTTTGCTGTTATCAACAAGATGTAAATATCGCAATATTTTTAAAAAACACGATAGGCATAACTCGCGCTATCCTATCACAATGGAAATTTTCATCCCTTGACCAATAAAGCCTCATACTCGGTAAAGAATGATAACCCATAAAAATTATTACTCCCAGCCAAGCTTTTAATTCTTCTAATGACAATTTCAAATCGAGTCCAATCTGTGTAGCATATAAGTTAGATTGTGCCACAATTTCTAATAAGAAAAACTCTGTAAAAAATAGGCTAAAATAATGAAGGGGTGATTTTTTGTCTTCTGGGGTAATTTTTGGACCGAACTTTTCCGTAAAAACAATCTCTTTATACAGTTTTGGGTTATTGGCTTGCTTACCCCAAATATTTCTGTTCCTGAATATCCATCGGTGGCTGATTTTCTTGATCACTGTCTTCATTTTCCACCAAGTCATGCTCTCGGTTGCGGTCAAAACAGAGTTTTTTGACGTGACGGGACTCGCTAGCATCATCATCGCTGGAACTAGGAGAATCAGGAATAAAATCTGAAGAACTATCATCGTCTTCTTCAAAGGTATGTTGCAGGGAAAGAATCGATGACAAAGAGGGACCTGGTACTACAAGCTGGGAAGGAATAGATGGCGAAGAGTAACTTGGTACTACAAGTTTTTGTGGTTTTGGATCTAAACGTTCATCTTCGGCGTCAGAATCTCCTCCAAAATCCGAGTCTACGGCCTGTTCATCCGTAATGGCCTCAATATCCATAGCAACTTGGTTTACCAATAATTGAAGGTCTTTATCTGAGAGTCTGGCCATGATCTGCAAGAAAAATAAGCAAAACTAATTTCTTGGTCTAAAAAGTTAAAGGACTTTTTACAATTTTTGATAATATTATCCAAGCCGAATTATATGGGTCTGAGTGTTATTTGTATTTCTCTAGATTATATATTCCTGAAATGATTTCTAAAATTAGAATGATAATTTATATTCACAGGAAACAAAAAAATTTTTTTTTGATAATGCATACTTTATTTCATTATTTGTATTTTTAAAAGTTTATCACAAATAACAACTATTAATGAAAACATTACGACCTTCTAATAATACTAAAAGATGCACAAAATAGTGATTAATTTAGGTACTTACCTTTACGTCTGGTAAACCGACACAAAACTAACAAAAAACAAAATATTTACACTTATTGTTACAATATCCACATGCTATTGTGTGCTGCTATGTACTAAACGTTCTCTGGGAGATATACTTCCCAACTTTACCGCCCTACGCCAAACTATACGTCACGTGGACCAATGGCAGAGCGAATCTAACTCCTGACGCATGACAATGGGCTATCCAATCGACGGGAATTATTCAAACCAAAAAGTGTTTACCGCAGAGGGGGGTGGGAAATATATTACCCAAAGGACTATAAACGGTTTTAAATATGATAATACAAATTATAGGCGGCTCAATCAAAAATTGTACTTCTATTTATACAATTTTGATTTACTAAAAACAATGTGGCCAAGACAACATAAATATTACATCAAATACAGCTAACATTTCTGATTATTCATTAAAAATATGTGCTAAAATTCCTGAAATATTCCACAGCAAATGGGAATGTCTTAAGTAGTCATACAGTACCGATTCTGGCGCACCTTCCCATGTAATTTTTTTGTAACTATATCGAAAAATTTAATGGTTCCAGAGGAGTGGTTGAACAGCTCAAACAGCTTCAAACAGGTCTGTTAACAGAACTGTTCGAGCTGTTCAAAGGGTAGTCAAACAGGTCTGCATAACTATGTACCAACTGTAAACGATGACATTGTAAATAAGATCAAACGTATACTAAAAAATACACGGCTGTGGTTATGTATTGACGAGATGACAGATTGTAAAAAAAAAAATTATTTTAAATGTTATAGTACGTGTAATGGACCCTCTTAAAATGATATTTCCACTGCTACTAGCTAGCAAA